>JBBBDQ010024847.1:0-168981 GCA_037127315.1 Ascarosepion bandense
GTTATATCATGTTGATAACATTAGGTAACAATAGGAAACGCTTAGATTTTAGAAAAATTTTGGAGGTTTCGATACTTTACAGAAGTTTAAAAACTTTGAAAATTACGTTGAAAAACTATGCGAAATCAGCTAAAAAGTGATACTTTTTGAGGTATATTTTGAAATTTTCAGAGTCTCAGAAAATTAATTCATCCTTAGGATAAATTAATGAAAATAGGTGAAACATGTTGAAACAACTTGGTATGAATAGAAAACACTTAGATATTAAAAAAATTTTAGGGTCTTCAATATTTTCTGGGAGTTTGAAAATCTCGAAAATGCAATAGATTTATTACGTAAATTTTGAAAATTTCGAAGTTTCAGAAAATTAATTTATCTTTCAGATAAATTAATAAAAATTGTTATATCATGTTGATAACATTAGGTAACAATAGGAAACGCTTAGATTTTAAAAAAATTTTGGAGGTTTCGATACTTTACAGAAGTTTAAAAACTTTGAAAATTACGTTGAAAAACTATGCGAAATCAGCTAAAAAGTGATACTTTTTGAGGTATATTTTGAAATTTTCAGAGTCTCAGAAAATTAATTCATCCTTAGGATAAATTAATGAAAATAGGTGAAACAAGTTGAAAACACTTGGTATGAATAGAAAACACTTAGATATTAAAAAAATTTTAGGGTCTTCAATATTTTCTGGGAGTTTGAATATCTCGAAAATGCAATAGATTTATTACGTAAATTTTGAAAATTTCAAAGTTTCAGAAAATTAATTTATCTTTCAGACAAATTAATAAAAATTGTTATATCATGTTGATAATTTTAGGTATCAATAGGAAACGCTTAGATTTTAAAAAAATTTTGGAGCTTTCGATACTTTACAGAAGTTTAAAAACTTTGAAAATTACGTTGAAAAACTATGCGAAATCAGCTAAAATGTGACACTTTTTGAGGTATATTTTGAAATTTTCAGAGTCTCAGAAAATTAATTCATCCTTAGGATAAATTAATGAAAATAGGTGAAACAAGTTGAAAACACTTGGTATGAATAGAAAACACTTAGATATTAAAAAAATTTTAGGGTCTTCAATATTTTCTGGGAGTTTGAATATCTCGAAAATGCAATAGATTTATTACGTAAATTTTGAAAATTTCAAGGTTTCAGAAAATTAATTTATCTTTCAGACAAATTAATAAAAATTGTTATATCATGTTGATAACATTAGGTATCAATAGGAAACGCTTAGATTTTTTAAAAATTTTGGAGGTTTCGATACTTTACAGAAGTTTAAAAACTTTGAAAATTACGTTGAAAAACTATGCGAAATCAGCTAAAAAGTGATACTTTTTGAGGTATATTTTGAAATTTTCAGAGTCTCAGAAAATTAATTCATCCTTAGAATAAATTAATGAAAATAGGTGAAACATGTTGAAACCACTTGGTATGAATAGAAAACACTTAGATATTAAAAAAATTTTAGGGTCTTCAATATTTTGTGGGAGTTTGAAATCTCGAAAATGCAATAGATTTATTACGTAAATTTTGAAAATTTCAAAGTTTCAGAAAATTAATTTATCTTTCAGATAAATTAATAAAAATTGTTATATCATGTTGATAACATTAGGTAACAATAGGAAACGCTTAGATTTTAAAAAATTTTGGAGGTTTCGATACTTTACAGAAGTTTAAAACTTTGAAAATTACGTTGAAAAACTATGCGAAATCAGCTAAAAAGTGATACTTTTTGAGGTATATTTTGAAATATTCAGAGTCTCAGAAAATTAATTCATCCTTAGGATAAATTAATGAAAATAGGTGAAACCTGTTGAAACCACTTGGTATGAATAGAAAACATTTAGATATTAAAAAAATTTTAGAGTCTTCAATATTTTGTGGGAGTTTGAATATCTCGAAAATGCAATAGATTTATTACGTAAATTTTGAAAATTTCAATGTTTCAGAAAATTAATTTATCTTTCAGATAAATTAATAAAAATTGTTATATCATGTTGATAACATTAGGTAACAATAGGAAACGCTTAGATTTTTAAAAAATTTTGGAGGTTTCGATACTTTACAGAAGTTTAAAAACTTTGAAAATTACGTTGAAAAACTATGCGAAATCAGCTACAAAGTGATACTTTTTGAGGTATATTTTGAAATTTTCAGAGTCTCAGAAAATTAATTCATCCTTAGGATAAATTAATGAAAATAGGTGAAACATGTTGAAACCACTTGGTATGAATAGAAAACACTTAGATATTAAAAAAAATTTTAGGGTCTTCAATATTTTCTGGGAGTTTGAAAATCTCGAAAATGCAATAGATTTATTACGTAAATTTTGAAAATTTCAAAGTTTCAGAAAATTAATTTATCTTTCAGATAAATTAATAAAAATTGTTATATCATGTTGATAACATTAGGTAACAATAGGAAACGCTTAGATTTTAAAAAAATTTTGGAGGTTTCGATACTTTACAGAAGTTTAAAAACTTTGAAAATTAAGTTGAAAAACTATGCGAAATCAGCTAAAAAGTGATACTTTTTGAGGTATATTTTGAAATTTTCAGAGTCTCAGAAAATTAATTCATCCTTAGGATAAATTAATGAAAATAGGTGAAACATGTTGAAACCACTTGGTATGAATAGAAAACACTTAGATATTAAAAAAATTTTAGGGTCTTCAATATTTTCTGGGAGTTTGAAAATCTCGAAAATGCAATAGATTTATTACGTAAATTTTGAAAATTTCAAAGTTTCAGAAAATTAATTTATCTTTCAGATAAATTAATAAAAATTGTTATATCATGTTGATAACATTACGTAACAATAGGAAACGCTTAGATTTTAAAAAAAATTTTGGAGGTTTCGATACTTTACAGAAGTTTAAAAACTTTGAAAATTACGTTGAAAAACTATGCGAAATCAGCTAAAAAGTGATACTTTTTGAGGTATATTTTGAAATTTTCAGAGTCTCAGAAAATTAATTCATCCTTAGGATAAAATAATGAAAATAGGTGAAACATGTTGAAACCACTTGGTATGAATAGAAAACACTTAGATATTAAAAGAATTTTAGGGTCTTCAATATTTTGTGGGAGTTTGAAATCTCGAAAATGCAATAGATTTATTACGTAAATTTTGAAAATTTCAAGGTTTCAGAAAATTAATTTATCTTTCAGACAAATTAATAAAAATTGTTATATCATGTTGATAACATTAGGTATCAATAGGAAACGCTTAGATTTTTTAAAAATTTTGGAGGTTTCGATACTTTACAGAAGTTTAAAAACTTTGAAAATTACGTTGAAAAACTATGCGAAATCAGCTAAAAAGTGATACTTTTTGAGGTATATTTTGAAATTTTCAGAGTCTCAGAAAATTAATTCATCCTTAGAATAAATTAATGAAAATAGGTGAAACATGTTGAAACCACTTGGTATGAATAGAAAACACTTAGATATTAAAAAAATTTTAGGGTCTTCAATATTTTGTGGGAGTTTGAAATCTCGAAAATGCAATAGATTTATTACGTAAATTTTGAAAATTTCAAAGTTTCAGAAAATTAATTTATCTTTCAGATAAATTAATAAAAATTGTTATATCATGTTGATAACATTAGGTAACAATAGGAAACGCTTAGATTTTAAAAAATTTTGGAGGTTTCGATACTTTACAGAAGTTTAAAACTTTGAAAATTACGTTGAAAAACTATGCGAAATCAGCTAAAAAGTGATACTTTTTGAGGTATATTTTGAAATATTCAGAGTCTCAGAAAATTAATTCATCCTTAGGATAAATTAATGAAAATAGGTGAAACCTGTTGAAACCACTTGGTATGAATAGAAAACATTTAGATATTAAAAAAATTTTAGAGTCTTCAATATTTTGTGGGAGTTTGAATATCTCGAAAATGCAATAGATTTATTACGTAAATTTTGAAAATTTCAATGTTTCAGAAAATTAATTTATCTTTCAGATAAATTAATAAAAATTGTTATATCATGTTGATAACATTAGGTAACAATAGGAAACGCTTAGATTTTTAAAAAATTTTGGAGGTTTCGATACTTTACAGAAGTTTAAAAACTTTGAAAATTACGTTGAAAAACTATGCGAAATCAGCTACAAAGTGATACTTTTTGAGGTATATTTTGAAATTTTCAGAGTCTCAGAAAATTAATTCATCCTTAGGATAAATTAATGAAAATAGGTGAAACATGTTGAAACCACTTGGTATGAATAGAAAACACTTAGATATTAAAAAAATTTTAGGGTCTTCAATATTTTCTGGGAGTTTGAAAATCTCGAAAATGCAATAGATTTATTACGTAAATTTTGAAAATTTCAAAGTTTCAGAAAATTAATTTATCTTTCAGATAAATTAATAAAAATTGTTATATCATGTTGATAACATTAGGTAACAATAGGAAACGCTTAGATTTTAAAAAAATTTTGGAGGTTTCGATACTTTACAGAAGTTTAAAAACTTTGAAAATTACGTTGAAAAACTATGCGAAATCAGCTAAAAAGTGATACTTTTTGAGGTATATTTTGAAATTTTCAGAGTCTCAGAAAATTAATTCATCCTTAGGATAAATTAATGAAAATAGGCGAAACATGTTGAAAACACTTGGTATGAATAGAAAACACTTAGATATTAAAAAAATTTTAGGGTCTTCAATATTTTCTGGGAGTTTGAAAATCTCGAAAATGCAATAGATTTATTACGTAAATTTTGAAAATTTCAAAGTTTCAGAAAATTAATTTATGTTTCAGATAAATTAATAAAAATTGTTATATCATGTTGATAACATTAGGTAACAATAGGAAACGCTTAGATATTAAAAAAATTTTGGAGGTTTCGATACTTTACAGAAGTTTAAAAACTTTGAAAATTACGTTGAAAAACTATGCGAAATCAGCTAAAAAGTGATACTTTTTTGAGGTATATTTTGAAATTTTCAGAGTCTCAGAAAATTAATTCATCCTTAGGATAAATTAACGAAAATAGGTGAAACATGTTGAAACCACTTGGTATGAATAGAAAACACTTAGATATTAAAAAAATTTTAGGGTCTTCAATATTTTGTGGGAGTTTGAAAATCTCGAAAATGCAATAGATTTATTACGTAAATTTTGAAAATTTCAAATTTCAGAAAATTAATTTATCTTTCAGATAAATTAATAAAAATTGTTATATCATGTTGATAACATTAGGTAACAATAGGAAACGCTTAGATTTTAAAAAAATTTTTGGAGGTTTCGATACTTTACAGAAGTTTAAATACTTTGAAAATTACGTTGAAAAACTATGCGAAATCAGCTAAAAAGTGATACTTTTTGAGGTATATTTTGAAATTTTCAGAGTCTCAGAAAATTAATTCATCCTTAGGATAAATTAATGAAAATAGGTGAAACATGTTGAAACCACTTGGTATGAATAGAAAACACTTAGATATTAAAAAAATTTTAGGGTCTTCAATATTTTGTGGGAGTTTGAATATCTCGAAAATGCAATAGATTTATTACGTAAATTTTGAAAATTTCAAAGTTTCAGAAAATTAATTTATCTTTCAGATAAATTAATAAAAATTGTTATATCATGTTGATAACATTAGGTAACAATAGGAAACGCTTAGATTTAAAAAAATTTTGGAGGTTTCGATACTTTACAGAAGTTTAAATACTTTGAAAATTACGTTGAAAAACTATGCGAAATCAGCCAAAAAGTGATACTTTTTGAGGTATATTTTGAAATTTTCAGAGTCTCAGAAAATTAATTCATCCTTAGGATAAAATAATGAAAATAGGTGAAACATGTTGAAACCACTTGGTATGAATAGAAAACACTTAGATATTAAAAAAATTTTAGGGTCTTCAATATTTTGTGGGAGTTTGAAATCTCGAAAATGCAATAAATTTATTACGTAAATTTTGAAAATTCAAAGTTTCAGAAAATTATTTTATCTTTCAGATAAATTAATAAAAATTGTTATATCATGTTGATAACATTAGGTAACAATAGGAAACGCTTAGATTTTAAAAAAATTTTGGAGGTTTCGAAACTTTACAGAAGTTTAAAAACTTTGAAAATTACGTTGAAAAACTATGCGAAATCAGCTAAAAAGTGATACTTTTTGAGGTATATTTTGAAATTTTCAGAGTCTCAGAAAATTAATTCATCCTTAGGATAAATTAATGAAAATAGGCGAAACATGTTGAAAACACTTGGTATGAATAGAAAACACTTAGATATTAAAAAAATTTTAGGGTCTTCAATATTTTCTGGGAGTTTGAAAATCTCGAAAATGCAATAGATTTATTACGTAAATTTTGAAAATTTCAAAGTTTCAGAAAATTAATTTATCTTTCAGATAAATTAATAAAAATTGTTATATCATGTTGATAACATTAGGTAACAATAGGAAACGCTTAGATATTAAAAAAATTTTGGAGGTTTCGATACTTTACAGAAGTTTAAAAACTTTGAAAATTACGTTGAAAAACTATGCGAAATCAGCTAAAAAGTGATACTTTTTGAGGTATATTTTGAAATTTTCAGAGTCTCAGAAAATTAATTCATCCTTAGGATAAATTAACGAAAATAGGTGAAACATGTTGAAACCACTTGGTATGAATAGAAAACACTTAGATATTAAAAAAATTTTAGGGTCTTCAATATTTTCTGGGAGTTTGAAAATCTCGAAAATGCAATAGATTTATTACGTAAATTTTGAAAATTTCAAAGTTTCAGAAAATTAATTTATCTTTCAGATAAATTAATAAAAATTGTTATATCATGTTGATAACATTAGGTAACAATAGGAAACGTTTAGATTTTTTAAAAATTTTGGAGGTTTCGATACTTTACAGAAGTTTAAAAACTTTGAAAATTACGTTGAAAAACTATGCGAAATCAGCTAAAAAGTGATACTTTTTGAAGTATATTTTGAAATTTTCAGAGTCTCAGAAAATTAATTCATCCTTAGGATAAATTAATGAAAATAGGTGAAACATGTTGAAACCACTTGGTATGAATAGAAAACACTTAGATATTAAAAAAATTTTAGAGTCTTCAATATTTTGTGGGAGTTTGAAAATCTCGAAAATGCAATAGATTTATTACGTAAATTTTGAAAATTTCAAAGTTTCAGAAAATTAATTTATCTTTCAGATAAATTAATAAAAATTGTTATATCATGTTGATAACATTAGGTAACAATAGGAAACGCTTAGATTTTAAAAAAATTTTGGAGGTTTCGATACTTTACAGAAGTTTAAAAACTTTGAAAATTACGTTGAAAAACTATGCGAAATCAGCTAAAAAGTGATACTTTTTGAGGTATATTTTGAAATTTTCAGAGTCTCAGAAAATTAATTCATCCTTAGGATAAATTAATGAAAATAGGTGAAACATGTTGAAACCACTTGGTATGAATAGAAAACACTTAGATATTAAAAAAATTTTAGGGTCTTCAATATTTTGTGGGAGTTTGAAAATCTCGAAAATGCAATAGATTTATTACGTAAATTTTGAAAATTTCAAAGTTTCAGAAAATTAATTTATCTTTCAGATAAATTAACAAAAGTTGTTATATGATGTTGATAACATTAGGTAACAATAGGAAAGGCTTAGATTTTAAAAAAATTTTGGAGGTTTCGATACTTTACAGAAGTTTAAAAACTTTGAAAATTACGTTGAAAAACTATGCGAAATCAGCCAAAAAGTGATACTTTTTTGAGGTATATTTTGAAATTTTCAGAGTCTCAGAAAATTAATTCATCCTTAGGATAAAATAATGAAAATAGGTGAAACATGTTGAAACCACTTGGTATGAATAGAAAACACTTAGATATTAAAAAAATTTTAGGGTCTTCAATATTTTGTGGGAGTTTAAAATCTCGAAAATGCAATAAATTTATTACGTAAATTTTGAAAATTCAAAGTTTCAGAAAATTAATTTATCTTTCAGATAAATTAATAAAAATTGTTATATCATGTTGATAACATTAGGTAACAATAGGAAACGCTTAGATTTTAAAAAATTTTGGAGGTTTCGATACTTTACAGAAGTTTAAAAACTTTGAAAATTACGTTGAAAAACTATGCGAAATCAGCTAAAAAGTGATACTTTTTGAGGTATATTTTGAAATTTTCAGAGTCTCAGAAAATTAATTCATCCTTAGGATAAATTAATGAAAATAGGCGAAACATGTTGAAAACACTTGGTATGAATAGAAAACACTTAGATATTAAAAAAATTTTAGGGTCTTCAATATTTTCTGGGAGTTTGAAAATCTCGAAAATGCAATAGATTCATTACGTAAATTTTGAAAATTTCAAAGTTTCAGGAAATTAATTTATCTTTCAGATAAATTAATAAAAATTGTTATATCATGTTGATAACATTAGGTAACAATAGGAAACGCTTAGATTTTAAAAAAATTTTGGAGGTTTCGATACTTTACAGAAGTTTAAAAACTTTGAAAATTACGTTGAAAAACTATGCGAAATCAGCTAAAAAGTGATACTTTTTGAGGTATATTTTGAAATTTTCAGAGTCTCAGAAAATTAATTCATCCTTAGGATAAATTAATGAAAATAGGTGAAACATGTTGAAACCACTTGGTATGAATAGAAAACACTTAGATATTAAAAAAATTTTAGGGTCTTCAATATTTTGTGGGAGTTTGAAAATCTCGAAAATGCAATAAATTTATTACGTAAATTTTGAAAATTCAAAGTTTCAGAAAATTAATTTATCTTTCAGATAAATTAATAAAAATTGTTATATCATGTTGATAACATTAGGTAACAATAGGAAACGATTAGATTTTAAAAAAATTTTGGAGGTTTCGATACTTTACAGAAGTTTAAATACTTTGAAAATTACGTTGAAAAACTATGCGAAATCAGCTAACAAGTGATACTTTTTGAGGTATATTTTGAAATTATCAGAGTCTCAGAAAATTAATTCATCCTTAGGATAAATTAATGAAAATAGGCGAAACATGTTGAAAACACTTGGTATGAATAGAAAACACTTAGATATTAAAAAAATTTTAGGGTCTTCAATATTTTGTGGGAGTTTGAAAATCTCGAAAATGCAATAGATTTAATACGTAAATTTTGAAAATTTCAAAGTTTCAGAAAATTAATTTATCTTTCAGATAAATTAATAAAAATTGTTATATCATGTTGATAACATTAGGTAACAATAGGAAACGCTTAGATTTTAAAAAAATTTTGGAGGTTTCGATACTTTACAGAAGTTTAAAAACTTTGAAAATTACGTTGAAAAACTATGCGAAATCAGCCAAAAAGTGATACTTTTTGAGGTATATTTTGAAATTTTCAGAGTCTCAGAAAATTAATTCATCCTTAGGATGAAATAATGAAAATAGGTGAAACATGTTGAAACCACTTGGTATGAATAGAAAACACTTAGATATTAAAAAGATTTTAGGGTCTTCAATATTTTGTGGGAGTTTGAAATCTCGAAAATGCAATAAATTTATTACGTAAATTTTGAAAATTCAAAGTTTCAGAAAATTAATTTATCTTTCAGATAAATTAATAAAAATTGTTATATCATGTTGATAACATTAGGTAACAATAGGAAACGCTTAGATTTTAAAAAAATTTTGGAGGTTTCGATACTTTACAGAAGTTTAAAAACTTTGAAAATTACGTTGAAAAACTATGCGAAATCAGCTAAAAAGTGATACTTTTTGAGGTATATTTTGAAATTATCAGAGTCTCAGAAAATTAATTCATCCTTAGGATAAATTAATGAAAATAGGCGAAACATGTTGAAAACACTTGGTATGAATAGAAAACACTTAGATATTAAAAAAATTTTAGGGTCTTCAATATTTTCTGGGAGTTTGAAAATCTCGAAAATGCAATAGATTTATTACGTAAATTTTGAAAATTTCAAAGTTTCAGAAAATTAATTTATCTTTCAGATAAATTAATAAAAATTGTTATATCATGTTGATAACATTAGGTAACAATAGGAAACGCTTAGATATTAAAAACATTTTGGAGGTTTCGATACTTTACAGAAGTTTAAAAACTTTGAAAATTACGTTGAAAAACTATGCGAAATCAGCTAAAAAGTGATACTTTTTTGAGGTATATTTTGAAATTTTCAGAGTCTCAGAAAATTAATTCATCCTTAGGATAAATTAACGAAAATAGGTGAAACATGTTGAAACCACTTGGTATGAATAGAAAACACTTAGATATTAAAAAAATTTTAGGGTCTTCAATATTTTGTGGGAGTTTGAAAATCTCGAAAATGCAATAGATTTATTACGTAAATTTTGAAAATTTCAAAGTTTCAGAAAATTAATTTATCTTTCAGATAAATTAATAAAAATTGTTATATCATGTTGATAACATTAGGTAACAATAGGAAACGTTTAGATTTTTTAAAAAATTTTGGAGGTTTCGATACTTTACAGAAGTTTAAAAACTTTGAAAATTACGTTGAAAAACTATGCGAAATCAGCTAAAAAGTGATACTTTTTGAGGTATATTTTGAAATTTTCAGAGTCTCAGAAAATTAATTCATCCTTAGGATAAATTAATGAAAATAGGTGAAACATGTTGAAACCACTTGGTATGAATAGAAAACACTTAGATATTAAAAAAATTTTAGTGTCTTCAATATTTTGTGGGAGTTTGAAAATCTCGAAAATGCAATAGATTTATTACGTAAATTTTGAAAATTTCAAAGTTTCAGAAAATTAATTTATCTTTCAGATAAATTAATGAAACTTGCTATATCATGTTGATAACATTAGGTAACAATAGGAAACGCTTAGATTTTAAAAAAATTTTGGAGGTTTCGATACTTTACAGAAGTTTAAAAACTTTGAAAATTACGTTGAAAAACTATGCGAAATCAGCTAAAAAGTGATACTTTTTGAGGTATATTTTGAAATTTTCAGAGTCTCAGAAAATTAATTCATCCTTAGGATAAATTAATGAAAATAGGTGAAACATGTTGAAACCACTTGGTATGAATAGAAAACACTTAGATATTAAAAAAATTTTAGGGTCTTCAATATTTTCTGGGAGTTTGAAAATCTCGAAAATGCAATAGATTTAGTACGTAAATTTTGAAAATTTCAAAGTTTCAGAAAATTAATTTATCTTTCAGATAAATTAATAAAAATTGTTATATCATGTTGATAACATTAGGTAACAATAGGAAACGCTTAGATTTTAAAAAAATTTTGGAGGTTTCGATACTTTACAGAAGTTTAAAAACTTTGAAAATTACGTTGAAAAACTATGCGAAATCAGCTAAAAAGTGATACTTTTTGAGGTATATTTTGAAATTTTCAGAGTCTCAGAAAATTAATTCATCCTTAGGATAAATTAATGAAAATAGGTGAAACATGTTGAAACCACTTGGTATGAATAGAAAACACTTAGATATTAAAAAAATTTTAGGGTCTTCAATATTTTGTGGGAGTTTGAAAATCTCGAAAATGCAATAGATTTATTACGTAAATTTTGAAAATTTCAAAGTTTCAGAAAATTAATTTATCTTTCAGATAAATTAATAAAAATTGTTATATCATGTTGATAACATTAGGTAACAATAGGAAACGCTTAGATATTAAAAAAATTTTGGAGATTTCGATACTTTACAGAAGTTTAAAAACTTTGAAAATTACGTTGAAAAACTATGCGAAATCAGCTAAAAAGTGATACTTTTTGAGGTATATTTTGAAATTTTCAGAATCTCAGAAAATTAATTCATCCTTAGGATAAATTAATGAAAATAGGTGAAACATGTTGAAACCACTTGGTATGAATAGAAAACACTTAGATATTAAAAAAAATTTAGGGTCTTCAATATTTTGTGGGAGTTTGAATATCTCGAAAATGCAATAGATTTATTACGTAAATTTTGAAAATTTCAAAGTTTCAGAAAATTAATTTATCTTTCAGATAAATTAATAAAAATTGTTATATCATGTTGATAACATTAGGTAACAAGAAGAAATGCTTAGATTTTAAAAAAATTATGGAGGTTTCGATACTTTACAGAAGTTTAAAAACTTTGAAAATTACGTTGAAAAACTATGCGAAATCAGCTAAAAAGTGATACTTTTTGAGGTATATTTTGAAATTTTCAGAGTCTCAGAAAATTAATTCATCCTTAGGATAAATTAATGAAAATAGGTGAAACATGTTGAAACCACTTGGTATGAATAGAAAACACTTAGATATTAAAAAATTAAGGGTCTTCAATATTTTGTGGGAGTTTGAATATCTCGAAAATGCAATAGATTTATTACGTAAATTTTGAAAATTTCAAAGTTTCAGAAAATTAATTTATCTTTCAGATAAATTAATAAAAATTGTTATATCATGTTGATAACATTAGGTAACAATAGGAAACGCTTAGATTTTAAAAAAATTTTGGAGGTTTCGAAACTTTACAGAAGTTTAAAAACTTTGAAAATTACGTTGAAAAACTATGCGAAATCAGCTAAAAAGTGATACTTTTTGAGGTATATTTTGAAATTTTCAGAGTCTCAGAAAATTAATTCATCCTTAGGATAAATTAATGAAAATAGGTGAAACATGTTGAAACCACTTGTTATGAATAGAAAACACTTAGATATTAAAAAAAAATTTAGGGTCTTCAATATTTTGTGGGAGTTTGAAAATCTCGAAAATGCAATAGATTTATTACGTAAATTTTGAAAATTTCAAAATTTCAGAAAATTAATTTATCTTTCAGATAAATTAATAAAAATTGTTATATCATGTTGATAACATTAGGTAACAATAGGAAACGCTTAGATTTTAAAAAAATTTTGGAGGTTTCGATACTTTACAGAAGTTTAAAAACTTTGAAAATTACGTTGAAAAACTATGCGAAATCAGCTAAACAGTGATACTTTTTGAGATATATTTTGAAATTTTCAGAGTCTCAGAAAATTAATTCATCGTTAGGATAAATTAATGAAAATAGGTGAAACATGTTGAAACCACATGGTATGAATAGAAAACACTTAGATATTAAAAAAATTTTAGGGTCTTCAATATTTTCTGGGAGTTTGAAAATCTCGAAAATGCAATTGATTTATTACGTAAATTTTGAAAATTTCAAAGTTTCAGAAAATTAATTTATCTTTCAGATAAATTAATAAAAATTGTTATATCATGTTGATAACATTAGGTAACAATAGGAAACGCTTAGATTTTAAAAAAATTTTGGAGGTTTCGATACTTTACAGAAGTTTAAAAACTTCGAAAATTACGTTGAAAAACTATGCGAAATCAGCTAAAAAGTGATACTTTTTGAGGTATATTTTGAAATTTTCAGAGTCTCAGAAAATTAATTCATCCTTAGGATAAATTAATGAAAATAGGTGAAACATGTTGAAACCACCTGTTATGAATAGAAAACACTTAGATATTAAAAAAATTTTAGGGTCTTCAATATTTTCTGGGAGTTTGAAAATCTCGAAAATGCAATAGATTTATTACGTAAATTTTGAAAATTTCAAAGTTTCAGAAAATTAATTTATCTTTCAGATAAATTAATGAAAATTGCTATATCATGTTGATAACATTAGGTAACAATAGGAAACGCTTAGATTTTAAAAAATTTTGGAGGTTTCGATACTTTACAGAAGTTTAAAAACTTTGAAAATTACGTTGAAAAACTATGCGAAATCAGCTAAAAAGTGATACTTTTTGAGGTATATTTTGAAATTTTCAGAGTCTCAGAAAATTAATTCATCCTTAGGATAAATTAATGAAAATAGGTGAAACATGTTGAAACCACTTGGTATGAATAGAAAACACTTAGATATTAAAAAAATTTTAGGGTCTTCAATATTTTCTGGGAGTTTGAAAATCTCGAAAATGCAATAGATTTATTACGTAAATTTTGAAAATTTCAAAGTTTCAGAAAATTAATTTATCTTTCAGATAAATTAATAAAAATTGTTATATCATGTTGATAACATTAGGTAACAATAGGAAACGCTTAGATTTTAAAAAAATTTTGGAGGTTTCGATACTTTACAGAAGTTTAAAAACTTTGAAAATTACGTTGAAAAACTATGCGAAATCAGCTAAAAAGTGATACTTTTTGAGGTATATTTTGAAATTTTCAGAGTCTCAGAAAATTAATTCATCCTTAGGATAAATTAATGAAAATAGGTGAAACATGTTGAAACCACTTGGTATGAATAGAAAACACTTAGATATTAAAAAAATTTTAGGGTCTTCAATATTTTCTGGGAGTTTGAAAATCTCGAAAATGCAATAGATTTATTACGTAAATTTTGAAAATTTCAAAGTTTCAGAAAATTAATTTATCTTTCAGATAAATTAATAAAAATTGTTATATCATGTTGATAACATTAGGTAACAATAGGAAACGCTTAGATTTTAAAAAAATTTTGGAGGTTTCGATACTTTACAGAAGTTTAAAAACTTTGAAAATTACGTTGAAAAACTATGCGAAATCAGCTAAAAAGTGATACTTTTTGAAATATATTTTGAAATTTTCAGAGTCTCAGAAAATTAATTCATCCTTAGGATAAATTAATGAAAATAGGTGAAACATGTAGAAACCACTTGGTATGAATAGAAAACACTTAGATATTAAAAAAATTTTAGGGTCTTCAATATTTTGTGGGAGTTTGAAAATCTCGAAAATGCAATAGATTTATTACGTAAATTTTGAAAATTTCAAAGTTTCAGAAAATTAATTTATCTTTCAGATAAATTAATAAAAATTGTTATATCATGTTGATAACATTAGGTAACAATAGGAAACGCTTAGATATTAAAAAAATGTTGGAGGTTTCGATACTTTACAGAAGTTTAAAAACTTTGAAAATTACGTTGAAAAACTATGCGAAATCAGCTAAAAAGTGATACTTTTTGAGGTATATTTTGAAATTTTCAGAGTCTCAGAAAATTAATTCATCCTTAGGATAAATTAATGAAAATAGGTGAAACATGTTGAAACCACTTGGTATGAATAGAAAACACTTAGATATTAAAAAAACTTTAGGGTCTTCAATATTTTCTGGGAGTTTGAAAATCTCGAAAATGCAATTGATTTATTACGTAAATTTTGAAAATTTCAAAGTTTCAGAAAATTAATTTATCTTTCAGATAAATTAATAAAAATTGTTATATCATGTTGATAACATTAGGTAACAATAGGAAACGCTTAGATTTTAAAAAAATTTTGGAGGTTTCGATACTTTACAGAAGTTTAAACACTTTGAAAATTACGTTGAAAAACTATGCGAAATCAGCTAAAAAGTGATACTTTTTGAGGTATATTTTGAAATTTTCAGAGTCTCAGAAAATTAATTCATCCTTAGGATAAATTAATGAAAATAGGTGAAACATGTTGAAACCACTTGTTATGAATAGAAAACACTTAGATATTAAAAAAAATTTAGGGTCTTCAATATTTTGTGGGAGTTTGAAAATCTCGAAAATGCAATAGATTTATTACGTAAATTTTGAAAATTTCAAAGTTTCAGAAAATTAATTTATCTTTCAGATAAATTAATAAAAATTGTTATATCATGTTGATAACATTAGGTAACAAGAGGAAACGCTTAGATTTTAAAAAAATTTTGGAGGTTTCGAAACTTTACAGAAGTTTAAAAACTTTGAAAATTACGTTGAAAAACTATGCGAAATCAGCTAAAAAGTGATACTTTTTGAGGTATATTTTGAAATTTTCAGAGTCTCAGAAAATTAATTCATCCTTATGATAAATTAATGAAAATAGGTGAAACATGTTGAAACCACTTGGTATGAATAGAAAACACTTAGATATTAAAAAAATTTTAGGGTCTTCAATATTTTCTGGGAGTTTGAAAATCTCGAAAATGCAATAGATTTATTACGTAAATTTTGAAAATTTCAAAGTTTCAGAAAATTAATTTATCTTTCAGATAAATTAATAAAAATTGTTATATCATGTTGATAACATTAGGTAACAATAGGAAACGCTTAGATTTTAAAAAATTTTGGAGGTTTCGATACTTTACAGAAGTTTAAAAACTTTGAAATTTACGTTGAAAAACTATGCGAAATCAGCTAAAAAGTGATACTTTTTGAGGTATGTTTTGAAATATTCAGAGTCTCAGAAAATTAATTCATCCTTAGGATAAATTAATGAAAATAGGTGAAACATGTTGAAACCACTTGGTATGAATAGAAAACACTTAGATATTAAAAAAATTTTAGGGTCTTCAATATTTTGTGGGAGTTTGAAAATCTCGAAAATGCAATAGATGTATTACGTAAATTTTGAAAATTTCAAAGTTTCAGAAAATTAATTTATCTTTCAGATAAATTAATAAAAATTGTTATATCATGTTGATAACATTAGGTAACAATAGGAAACGCTTAGATTTTAAAAAAATTTTGGAGGTTTCGATACTTTACAGAAGTTTAAAAACTTTGAAAATTACGTTGAAAAACTATGCGAAATCAGCTAAAAAGTGATACTTTTTGAGGTATATTTTGAAATTTTCAGAGTCTCAGAAAATTAATTCATCCTGAGGATAAATTAATGAAAATAGGTGAAACATGTTGAAACCACATGGTATGAATAGAAAACACTTAGATATTAAAAAAATTTTAGGGTCTTCAATATTTTCTGGGAGTTTGAAAATCTCGAAAATGCAATTGATTTATTACGTAAATTTTGAAAATTTCAAAGTTTCAGAAAATTAATTTATCTTTCAGATAAATTAATAAAAATTGTTATATCATGTTGATAACATTAGGTAACAATAGGAAACGCTTAGATTTTTAAAAAATTTTGGAGGTTTCGATACTTTACAGAAGTTTAAAACTTTGAAAATTACGTTGTCAAACTATGCGAAATCAGCTAAAAAGTGATACTTTTTGAGGTATATTTTGAAATTTTCAGAGTCTCAGAAAATTAATTCATCCTTAGGATAAAATAATGAAAATAGGTGAAACATGTTGAAACCACTTGGTATGAATAGAAAACACTTAGATATTAAAAAAATTTTAGGGTCTTCAATATTTTGTGGGAGTTTGAAATCTCGAAAATGCAATAGATTTATTACGTAAATTTTTGAAAATTTCAAAGTTTCAGAAAATTAATTTATCTTTCAGATAAATTAATAAAAATTGTTATATCATGTTGATAACATTAGGTAACAATAGGAAACGCTTAGATTTTAAAAAAATTTTGGAGGTTTCGATACTTTACAGAAGTTTAAAAACTTTGAAAATTACGTTGAAAAACTATGCGAAATCAGCTAAAAAGTGATACTTTTTGAGGTATATTTTGAAATTTTCAGAGTCTCAGAAAATTAATTCATCCTTATGATAAATTAATGAAAATAGGTGAAACATGTTGAAACCACTTGGTATGAATAGAAAACACTTAGATATTAAAAAAATTTTAGGGTCTTCAATATTTTCTGGGAGTTTGAAAATCTCGAAAATGCAATAGATTTATTACGTAAATTTTGAAAATTTCAAAGTTTCAGAAAATTAATTTATCTTTCAGATAAATTAATAAAAATTGTTATATCATGTTGATAACATTAGGTAACAATAGGAAACGCTTAGATTTTAAAAAAATTTTGGAGGTTTCGATACTTTACAGAAGTTTAAAAACTTTGAAATTTACGTTGAAAAACTATGCGAAATCAGCTAAAAAGTGATACTTTTTGAGGTATGTTTTGAAATATTCAGAGTCTCAGAAAATTAATTCATCCTTAGGATAAATTAATGAAAATAGGTGAAACATGTTGAAACCACTTGGTATGAATAGAAAACACTTAGATATTAAAAAAATTTTAGGGTCTTCAATATTTTGTGGGAGTTTGAAAATCTCGAAAATGCAATAGATGTATTACGTAAATTTTGAAAATTTCAAAGTTTCAGAAAATTAATTTATCTTTCAGATAAATTAATAAAAATTGTTATATCATGTTGATAACATTAGGTAACAATAGGAAACGCTTAGATTTTAAAAAATTTTGGAGGTTTCGATACTTTACAGAAGTTTAAAAACTTTGAAAATTACGTTGAAAAACTATGCGAAATCAGCTAAAAAGTGATACTTTTTGAGGTATATTTTGAAATTTTCAGAGTCTCAGAAAATTAATTCATCCTGAGGATAAATTAATGAAAATAGGTGAAACATGTTGAAACCACATGGTATGAATAGAAAACACTTAGATATTAAAAAAAATTTTAGGGTCTTCAATATTTTCTGGGAGTTTGAAAATCTCGAATATGCAATTGATTTATTACGTAAATTTTGAAAATTTCAAAGTTTCAGAAAATTAATTTATCTTTCAGATAAATTAATAAAAATTGTTATATCATGTTGATAACATTAGGTAACAATAGGAAACGCTTAGATTTTTAAAAAATTTTGGAGGTTTCGATACTTTACAGAAGTTTAAAACTTTGAAAATTACGTTGTCAAACTATGCGAAATCAGCTAAAAAGTGATACTTTTTGAGGTATATTTTGAAATTTTCAGAGTCTCAGAAAATTAATTCATCCTTAGGATAAAATAATGAAAATAGGTGAAACATGTTGAAACCACTTGGTATGAATAGAAAACACTTAGATATTAAAAAAATTTTAGGGTCTTCAATATTTTGTGGGAGTTTGAAATCTCGAAAATGCAATAGATTTATTACGTAAATTTTGAAAATTTCAAAGTTTCAGAAAATTAATTTATCTTTCAGATAAATTAATAAAAATTGTTATATCATGTTGATAACATTAGGTAACAATAGGAAACGCTTAGATTTTAAAAAATTTTGGAGGTTTCGATACTTTACAGAAGTTTAAAAACTTTGAAAATTACGTTGAAAAACTATGCGAAATCAGCTAAAAAGTGATACTTTTTGAGGTATATTTTGAAATTTTCAGAGTCTCAGAAAATTAATTCATCCTTATGATAAATTAATGAAAATAGGTGAAACATGTTGAAACCACTTGGTATGAATAGAAAACACTTAGATATTAAAAAAATTTTAGGGTCTTCAATATTTTCTGGGAGTTTGAAAATCTCGAAAATGCAATAGATTTATTACGTAAATTTTGAAAATTTCAAAGTTTCAGAAAATTAATTTATCTTTCAGATAAATTAATAAAAATTGTTATATCATGTTGATAACATTAGGTAACAATAGGAAACGCTTAGATTTTAAAAAAATTTTGGAGGTTTCGATACTTTACAGAAGTTTAAAAACTTTGAAATTTACGTTGAAAAACTATGCGAAATCAGCTAAAAAGTGATACTTTTTGAGGTATGTTTTGAAATATTCAGAGTCTCAGAAAATTAATTCATCCTTAGGATAAATTAATGAAAATAGGTGAAACATGTTGAAACCACTTGGTATGAATAGAAAACACTTAGATATTAAAAAAATTTTAGGGTCTTCAATATTTTGTGGGAGTTTGAAAATCTCGAAAATGCAATAGATGTATTACGTAAATTTTGAAAATTTCAAAGTTTCAGAAAATTAATTTATCTTTCAGATAAATTAATAAAAATTGTTATATCATGTTGATAACATTAGGTAACAATAGGAAACGCTTAGATTTTAAAAAAATTTTGGAGGTTTCGATACTTTACAGAAGTTTAAAAACTTTGAAAATTACGTTGAAAAACTATGCGAAATCAGCTAAAAAGTGATACTTTTTGAGGTATATTTTGAAATTTTCAGAGTCTCAGAAAATTAATTCATCCTGAGGATAAATTAATGAAAATAGGTGAAACATGTTGAAACCACATGGTATGAATAGAAAACACTTAGATATTAAAAAAATTTTAGGGTCTTCAATATTTTCTGGGAGTTTGAAAATCTCGAATATGCAATTGATTTATTACGTAAATTTTGAAAATTTCAAAGTTTCAGAAAATTAATTTATCTTTCAGATAAATTAATAAAAATTGTTATATCATGTTGATAACATTAGGTAACAATAGGAAACGCTTAGATTTTTAAAAAATTTTGGAGGTTTCGATACTTTACAGAAGTTTAAAACTTTGAAAATTACGTTGTCAAACTATGCGAAATCAGCTAAAAAGTGATACTTTTTTGAGGTATATTTTGAAATTTTCAGAGTCTCGAAAAGTTAATTCATCCTTAGGATAAAATAATGAAAATAGGTGAAACATGTTGAAACCACTTGGTATGAATAGAAAACACTTAGATATTAAAAAAATTTTAGGGTCTTCAATATTTTGTGGGAGTTTGAAATCTCGAAAATGCAATAGATTTATTACGTAAATTTTGAAAATTTCAAAGTTTCAGAAAATTAATTTATCTTTCAGATAAATTAATAAAAATTGTTATATCATGTTGATAACATTAGGTAACAATAGGAAACGCTTAGATTTTAAAAAAATTTTGGAGGTTTCGATACTTTACAGAAGTTTAAAAACTTTGAAAATTACGTTGAAAAACTATGCGAAATCAGCTAAAAAGTGATACTTTTTGAGGTATATTTTGAAATTTTCAGAGTCTCAGAAAATTAATTCATCCTTAGGATAAATTAATGAAAATAGGTGAAACATGTTGAAACCCCTTGGTATGAATAGAAAACACTTAGATATTAAGAAAATTTTAGGGTCTTCAATATTTTGTGGGAGTTTGAAATCTCGAAAATGCAATAGATTTATTACGTAAATTTTGAAAATTTCAAAGTTTCAGAAAATTAATTTATCTTTCAGATAAATTAATAAAAATTGTTATATCATGTTGATAACATTAGGTAACAATAGGGAACGCTTAGATTTTAAAAAATTTTGGAGGTTTCGATAATTTACAGAAGTTTAAAAACTTTGAAAATTACGTTGAAAAACTATGCGAAATCAGCTAAAAAGTGATACTTTTTGAGGTATATTTTGAAATTTTCAGAGTCTCAGAAAATTAATTCATCCTTAGGATAAAATAATGAAAATAGGTGAAACATGTTGAAACCACTTGGTATGAATAGAAAACACTTAGATATTAAAAAATTTTTAGGGTCTTCAATATTTTGTGGGAGTTTGAAAATCTCGAAAATGCAATAGATTTATTACGTAAATTTTGAAAATTTCAAAAGTTTCAGAAAATTAATTTATCTTTCAGATAAATTAATAAAAATTGTTATATCATGTTGATAACATTAGGTAACAATAGGAAACGCTTAGATTTTAAAAAAATTTTGGAGGTTTCGATACTTTACAGAAGTTTAAAAACTTTGAAAATTACGTTGAAAAACTATGCGAAATCAGCTAAAAAGTGATACTTTTTGAGGTATATTTTGAAATTTTCAGAGTCTCAGAAAATTAATTCATCCTTAGGATGAATTAATGAAAATAGGTGAAACATGTTGAAACCACTTGGTATGAATAGAAAAGACTTAGATATTAAAAAAATTTTAGGTTCTTCAATATTTTGTGGGAGTTTGAAATCTCGAAAATGCAATAGATTTAATACGTAAATTTTGAAAATTTCAAAGTTTCAGAAAATTAATTTATCTTTCAGATAAATTAATAAAAATTGTTATATCATGTTGATAACATTAGGTAACAATAGGAAACGCTTAGATATTAAAAAAATTTTGGAGGTTTCGATACTTTACAGAAGTTTAAAAACTTTGAAAATTACGTTGAAAAACTATGCGAAATCAGCTAAAAAGTGATACTTTTTGAGGTATATTTTGAAATATTCAGAGTCTCAGAAAATTAATTCATCCTTAGGATGAATTAATGAAAATAGGTGAAACATGTTGAAACCACTTGGTGTGAATAGAAAACACTTAGATATTAAAAAAATTTTAGAGTCTTCAATATTTTGTGGGAGTTTGAATATCTCGAAAATGCAATAGATTTATTACGTAAATTTTGAAAATTTCAAAGTTTCAGAAAATTAATTTATCTTTCAGATAAATTAATAAAAATTGTTATATCATGTTGATAACATTAGGTAACAATAGGAAACGCTTAGATTTTTAAAAAATTTTGGAGGTTTCGATACTTTACAGAAGTTTAAAACTTTGAAAATTACGTTGAAAAACTATGCGAAATCAGCTAAAAAGTGATACTTTTTGAGGTATATTTTGAAATTTTCAGAGTCTCAGAAAATTAATTCATCCTTAGGATAAAATAATGAAAATAGGTGAAACATGTTGAAACCACTTGGTATGAATAGAAAACACTTAGATATTAAAAAAATTTTAGGGTCTTCAATATTTTGTGGGAGTTTGAAATCTCGAAAATGCAATAGATTTATTACGTAAATTTTGAAAATTTCAAAGTTTCAGAAAATTAATTTATCTTTCAGATAAATTAATAAAAATTGTTATATCATGTTGATAACATTAGGTAACAATAGGAAACGCTTAGATTTTAAAAAAATTTTGGAGGTTTCGATACTTTACAGAAGTTTAAAAACTTTGAAAATTACGTTGAAAAACTATGCGAAATCAGCTAAAAAGTGATACTTTTTGAGGTATATTTTGAAATTTTCAGAGTCTCAGAAAATTAATTCATCCTTAGGATAAATTAATGAAAATAGGTGAAACATGTTGAAACCCCTTGGTATGAATAGAAAACACTTAGATATTAAGAAAATTTTAGGGTCTTCAATATTTTGTGGGAGTTTGAAATCTCGAAAATGCAATAGATTTATTACGTAAATTTTGAAAATTTCAAAGTTTCAGAAAATTAATTTATCTTTCAGATAAATTAATAAAAATTGTTATATCATGTTGATAACATTAGGTAACAATAGGGAACGCTTAGATTTTAAAAAAATTTTGGAGGTTTCGATAATTTACAGAAGTTTAAAAACTTTGAAAATTACGTTGAAAAACTATGCGAAATCAGCTAAAAAGTGATACTTTTTGAGGTATATTTTGAAATTTTCAGAGTCTCAGAAAATTAATTCATCCTTAGGATAAAATAATGAAAATAGGTGAAACATGTTGAAACCACTTGGTATGAATAGAAAACACTTAGATATTAAAAAATTTTTAGGGTCTTCAATATTTTGTGGGAGTTTGAAAATCTCGAAAATGCAATAGATTTATTACGTAAATTTTGAAAATTTCAAAGTTTCAGAAAATTAATTTATCTTTCAGATGAATTAATAAAAATTGTTATATCATGTTGATAACATTAGGTAACAATAGGAAACGCTTAGATTTTAAAAAATTTTGGAGGTTTCGATACTTTACAGAAGTTTAAAAACTTTGAAAATTACGTTGAAAAACTATGCGAAATCAGCTAAAAAGTGATACTTTTTGAGGTATATTTTGAAATATTCAGAGTCTCAGAAAATTAATTCATCCTTAGGATGAATTAATGAAAATAGGTGAAACATGTTGAAACCACTTGGTGTGAATAGAAAACACTTAGATATTAAAAAAATTTTAGAGTCTTCAATATTTTGTGGGAGTTTGAATATCTCGAAAATGCAATAGATTTATTACGTAAATTTTGAAAATTTCAAAGTTTCAGAAAATTAATTTATCTTTCAGATAAATTAATAAAAATTGTTATATCATGTTGATAACATTAGGTAACAATAGGAAACGCTTAGATTTTTAAAAAATTTTGGAGGTTTCGATACTTTACAGAAGTTTAAAACTTTGAAAATTACGTTGAAAAACTATGCGAAATCAGCTAAAAAGTGATACTTTTTGAGGTATATTTTGAAATTTTCAGAGTCTCAGAAAATTAATTCATCCTTAGGATAAAATAATGAAAATAGGTGAAACATGTTGAAACCACTTGGTATGAATAGAAAACACTTAGATATTAAAAAAATTTTAGGGTCTTCAATATTTTGTGGGAGTTTGAAATCTCGAAAATGCAATAGATTTATTACGTAAATTTTGAAAATTTCAAAGTTTCAGAAAATTAATTTATCTTTCAGATAAATTAATAAAAATTGTTATATCATGTTGATAACATTAGGTAACAATAGGAAACGCTTAGATTTTTAAAAAATTTTGGAGGTTTCGATACTTTACAGAAGTTTAAAAACTTTGAAAATTAAGTTGAAAAACTATGCGAAATCAGCTAAAAAGTGATACTTTTTGAGGTATATTTTGAAATTTTCAGAGTCTCAGAAAATTAATTCATCCTTAGGATAAATAAATGAAAATAGGTGAAACATGTTGAAACCACTTGGTATGAATAGAAAACACTTAGATATTAAAAAAATTTTAGGGTCTTCAATATTTTCTGGGAGTTTGAAAATCTCGAAAATGCAATAGATTTATTACGTAAATTTTGAAAATTTCAAAGTTTCAGAAAATTAATTTATCTTTCAGATAAATTAATAAAAATTGTTATATCATGTTGATAACATTACGTAACAATAGGAAACGCTTAGATTTTAAAAAAATTTTGGAGGTTTCGATACTTTACAGAAGTTTAAAAACTTTGAAAATTACGTTGAAAAACTATGCGAAATCAGCTAAAAAGTGATACTTTTTGAGGTATATTTTGAAATTTTCAGAGTCTCAGAAAATTTATTCATCCTTAGGATAAATTAATGAAAATAGGCGAAACATGTTGAAACCACTTGGTATGAATAGAAAGCACTTAGATATTAAAAAAATTTTAGGGTCTTCAATATTTTCTGGGAGTTTGAAAATCTCGAAAATGCAATAGATTTATTACGTAAATTTTGAAAATTTCAAAGTTTCAGAAAATTAATTTATCTTTCAGATAAATTAATAAAAATTGTTATATCATGTTGATAACATTAGGTAACAATAGGAAACGCTTAGATTTTTAAAAAATTTTGGAGGTTTCGATACATTACAGAAGTTTAAAAACTTTGAAAATTACGTTGAAAAACTATGCGAAATCAGCTAAAAAGTGATACTTTTTGAGGTATATTTTGAAATTTTCAGAGTCTCAGAAAATTAATTCATCCTTAGGATAAATTAATGAAAATAGGTGAAACATGTTGAAACCCCTTGGTATGAATAGAAAACACTTAGATATTAAAAAAATTTTAGGGTCTTCAATATTTTGTGGGAGTTTGAAATCTCGAAAATGCAATAGATTTATTACGTAAATTTTGAAAATTTCAAAGTTTCAGAAAATTAATTTATCTTTCAGATAAATTAATAAAAATTGTTATATCATGTTGATAACATTAGGTAACAATAGGAAACGCTTAGATTTTAAAAAATTTTGGAGGTTTCGATATTTACAGAAGTTTAAAAACTTTGAAAATTACGTTGTCAAACTATGCGAAATCAGCTAAAAAGTGATACTTTTTGAGGTATATTTTGAAATTTTCAGAGTCTCAGAAAATTAATTCATCCTTAGGATAAAATAATGAAAATAGGTGAAACATGTTGAAACCACTTGGTATGAATAGAAAACACTTAGATATTAAAAAAATTTTAGGGTCTTCAATATTTTGTGGGAGTTTGAAATCTCGAAAATGCAATAGATTTATTACGTAAATTTTGAAAATTTCAAAGTTTCAGAAAATTAATTTATCTTTCAGATAAATTAATAAAAATTGTTATATCATGTTGATAACATTAGGTAACAATAGGAAACGCTTAGATTTTAAAAAAATTTTGGAGGTTTCGATACTTTACAGAAGTTTAAAAACTTTGAAAATTACGTTGAAAAACTATGCGAAATCAAGCTAAAAAGTGATACTTTTTGAGGTATATTTTGAAATTTTCAGAGTCTCAGAAAATTAATTCATCCTTAGGATAAATTAATGAAAATAGGTGAAACATGTTGAAACCACTTGGTATGAATAGAAAACACTTAGATATTAAAAAAATTTTAGGGTCTTCAATATTTTGTGGGAGTTTGAAATCTCGAAAATGCAATAGATTTATTACGTAAATGTTGAAAATTTCAAAGTTTCCGAAAATTAATTTATCTTTCAGATAAATTAATAAAAATTGTTATATCATGTTGATAACATTAGGTAACAATAGGAAACGCTTAGATTTTAAAAAAATTTTGGAGGTTTCGATACTTTACAGAAGTTTAAAAACTTTGAAAATTACGTTGAAAAACTATGCGAAATCAGCTAAAAAGTGATACTTTTTGAGGTATATTTTGAAATTTTCAGAGTCTCAGAAAATTAATTCATCCTTAGGATAAATTAATGAAAATAGGTGAAACATGTTGAAACCACTTGGTATGAATAGAAAACACTTAGATATTAAAAAAATTTTAGATTCTTCAATATTTTGTGGGAGTTTGAAATCTCGAAAATGCAATAGATTTAATACGTAAATTTTGAAAATTTCAAAGTTTCAGAAAATTAATTTATCTTTCAGATAAATTAATAAAAATTGTTATATCATGTTGATAACATTAGGTAACAATAGGAAACGCTTAGATATTAAAAAAATTTTGGAGGTTTCGATACTTTACAGAAGTTTAAAAACTTTGAAAATTACGTTGAAAAACTATGCGAAATCAGCTAAAAAGTGATACTTTTTGAGGTATATTTTGAAATATTCAGAGTCTCAGAAAATTAATTCATCCTTAGGATGAATTAATGAAAATAGGTGAAACATGTTGAAACCACTTGGTATGAATAGAAAACACTTAGATATTAAAAAAATTTTAGAGTCTTCAATATTTTGTGGGAGTTTGAATATCTCGAAAATGCAATAGATTTATTACGTAAATTTTGAAAATTTCAAAGTTTCAGAAAATTAATTTATCTTTCAGATAAATTAATAAAAATTGTTATATCATGTTGATAACATTAGGTAACAATAGGAAACGCTTAGATTTTTAAAAAATTTTGGAGGTTTCGATACTTTACAGAAGTTTAAAACTTTGAAAATTACGTTGAAAAACTATGCGAAATCAGCTAAAAAGTGATACTTTTTGAGGTATATTTTGAAATTTTCAGAGTCTCAGAAAATTAATTCATCCTTAGGATAAAATAATGAAAATAGGTGAAACATGTTGAAACCACTTGGTATGAATAGAAAACACTTAGATATTAAAAAAATTTTAGGGTCTTCAATATTTTGTGGGAGTTTGAAATCTCGAAAATGCAATAGATTTATTACGTAAATTTTGAAAATTTCAAAGTTTCAGAAAATTAATTTATCTTTCAGATAAATTAATAAAAATTGTTATATCATGTTGATAACATTAGGTAACAATAGGAAACGCTTAGATTTTTAAAAAATTTTGGAGGTTTCGATACTTTACAGAAGTTTAAAAACTTTGAAAATTAAGTTGAAAAACTATGCGAAATCAGCTAAAAAGTGATACTTCTTGAGGTATATTTTGAAATTTTCAGAGTCTCAGAAAATTAATTCATCCTTAGGATAAATAAATGAAAATAGGTGAAACATGTTGAAACCACTTGGTATGAATAGAAAACACTTAGATATTAAAAAAATTTTAGGGTCTTCAATATTTTCTGGGAGTTTGAAAATCTCGAAAATGCAATAGATTTATTACGTAAATTTTGAAAATTTCAAAGTTTCAGAAAATTAATTTATCTTTCAGATAAATTAATAAAAATTGTTATATCATGTTGATAACATTACGTAACAATAGGAAACGCTTAGATTTTAAAAAAATTTTGGAGGTTTCGATACTTTACAGAAGTTTAAAAACTTTGAAAATTACGTTGAAAAACTATGCGAAATCAGCTAAAAAGTGATACTTTTTGAGGTATATTTTGAAATTTTCAGAGTCTCAGAAAATTTATTCATCCTTAGGATAAATTAATGAAAATAGGCGAAACATGTTGAAACCACTTGGTATGAATAGAAAGCACTTAGATATTAAAAAAATTTTAGGGTCTTCAATATTTTGTGGGAGTTTGAAAATCTCGAAAATGCAATAGATTTATTACGTAAATTTTGAAAATTTCAAAGTTTCAGAAAATTAATTTATCTTTCAGATAAATTAATAAAAATTGTTATATCATGTTGATAACATTAGGTAACAATAGGAAACGCTTAGATTTTTAAAAAATTTTGGAGGTTTCGATACATTACAGAAGTTTAAAAACTTTGAAAATTACGTTGAAAAACTATGCGAAATCAGCTAAAAAGTGATACTTTTTGAGGTATATTTTGAAATTTTCAGAGTCTCAGAAAATTAATTCATCCTTAGGATAAATTAATGAAAATAGGTGAAACATGTTGAAACCCCTTGGTATGAATAGAAAACACTTAGATATTAAAAAAATTTTAGGGTCTTCAATATTTTGTGGGAGTTTGAAATCTCGAAAATGCAATAGATTTATTACGTAAATTTTGAAAATTTCAAAGTTTCAGAAAATTAATTTATCTTTCAGATAAATTAATAAAAATTGTTATATCATGTTGATAACATTAGGTAACAATAGGAAACGCTTAGATTTTAAAAAAATTTTGGAGGTTTCGATACTTTACAGAAGTTTAAAAACTTTGAAAATTACGTTGTCAAACTATGCGAAATCAGCTAAAAAGTGATACTTTTTGAGGTATATTTTGAAATTTTCAGAGTCTCAGAAAATTAATTCATCCTTAGGATAAAATAATGAAAATAGGTGAAACATGTTGAAACCACTTGGTATGAATAGAAAACACTTAGATATTAAAAAAATTTTAGGGTCTTCAATATTTTCTGGGAATTTGAAAATCTCGAAAATGCAATAGATTTATTACGTAAATTTTGAAAATTTGAAAGTTTCAGAAAATTAATTTATCTTTCAGATAAATTAATAAAAATTGTTATATCATGTTGATAACATTAGGTAACAATAGGAAACGCTTAGATTTTAAAAAAATTTTGGAGGTTTCGATACTTTACAGAAGTTTAAAAACTTTGAAAATTACGTTGAAAAACTATGCGAAATCAGCTAAAAAGTGCTACTTTTTTAGGTATATTTTGAAATTTTCAGAGTCTCAGAAAATTAATTCATCCTTAGGATAAATTAATGAAAATAGGTGAAACATGTTGAAACCACTTGGTATGAATAGAAATCACTTAGATATTAAAAAAATTTTAGGGTCTTCAATATTTTGTGGGAGTTTGAAAATCTCGAAAATGCAATAGATTTATTACGTAAATTTTGAAAATTTCAAAGTTTCAGAAAATTAATTTATCTTTCAGATAAATTAATAAAAATTGTTATATCATGTTGATAACATTAGGTAACAATAGGAAACGCTAAGATTTTAAAAAAATTTTGGAGGTTTCGATACTTTTACAGAAGTTTAAAAACTTTGAAAATTACGTTGAAAAACTATGCGAAATCAGCTAAAAAGTGATACTTTTTGAGGTATATTTTGAAATTTTCAGAGTCTCAGAAAATTAATTCATCCTTAGGATAAATTAATGAAAATAGGTGAAAGCTGTTGAAACCACTTGGTATGAATAGAAATCATTTAGATATTAAAAAAATTTTAGGGTCTTCAATATTTTGTGGGAGTTTGAAAATCTCGAAAATGCAATAGGTTTATTACGTAAATTTTGAAAATTTCAAAGTTTCAGAAAATTAATTTATCTTTCAGATAAATTAATAAAAATTGTTATATCATGTTGATAACATTAGGTAACAATAGGAAACGCTTAGATTTTTAAAAAATTTTGGAGGTTTCGATACTTTACAGAAGTTTAAAACTTTGAAAATTACGTTGAAAAACTATGCGAAATCAGCTAAAAAGTGACACTTTTTGAGGTATATTTTGAAATATTCAGAGTCTCAGAAAATTAATTCATCCTTGGGACAAATTAATGAAAATAGGCGAAACATGTTGAAACCACATGGTATGAATAGAAAACACTTAGATATTAAAAAAAATTTTAGGGTCTTCAATATTTTCTGGGAGTTTGAAAATCTCGAAAATGCAATAGATTTATTACGTAAATTTTGAAAATTTCAAAGTTTCAGAAAATTAATTTATCTTTCAGATAAATTAATAAAAATTGTTATATCATGTTGATAACATTAGCTAACAATAGGAAACGCTTAGATTTTAAAAAAATTTTGGAGGTTTCGATACTTTACAAAAGTTTAAAAACTTTGAAAAATACGTTGAAAAACTATGCGAAATCAGCTAAAAAGTGATACTTTTTGAGGTATATTTTGAAATATTCAGAGTCTCAGAAAATTAATTCATCCTTAGGATAAATTAATGAAAATAGGTGAAACATGTTGAAACCACTTGGTATGAATAGAAAACACTTAGATATTAAAAAAATTTTAGGGTCTTCAATATTACCTGGGAGTTTGAAAATCTCGAAAATGCAATAGATTTATTACGTAAATTTTGAAAATTTCAAAGTTTCAGAAAATTAATTTATCTTTCAGATAAATTAATAAAAATTGTTATATCATGTTGATAACATTAGGTAACAATAGGAAACGCTTAGATTTTAAAAAATTTTTGAGGTTTCGATACTTTACAGAAGTTTAAAAACTTTGAAAATTACGTAGAAAAACTATGCGAAATCAGCTAAAAAGTGATACTTTTTGAGGTATATTTTGAAATTTTCAGAGTCTCAGAAAATTAATTCATCCTTAGGATAAATTAATGAAAATAGGTGAAAGCTGTTGAAACCACTTGGTATGAATAGAAATCATTTAGATATTAAAAAAATTTTAGGGTCTTCAATATTTTGTGGGAGTTTGAAAATCTCGAAAATGCAATAGGTTTATTACGTAAATTTTGAAAATTTCAAAGTTTCAGAAAATTAATTTATCTTTCAGATAAATTAATAAAAATTGTTATATCATGTTGATAACATTAGGTAACAATAGGAAACGCTTAGATTTTTAAAAAATTTTGGAGGTTTCGATACTTTACAGAAGTTTAAAACTTTGAAAATTACGTTGAAAAACTATGCGAAATCAGCTAAAAAGTGACACTTTTTGAGGTATATTTTGAAATATTCAGAGTCTCAGAAAATTAATTCATCCTTGGGACAAATTAATGAAAATAGGCGAAACATGTTGAAACCACATGGTATGAATAGAAAACACTTAGATATTAAAAAAAATTTTAGGGTCTTCAATATTTTCTGGGAGTTTGAAAATCTCGAAAATGCAATAGATTTATTACGTAAATTTTGAAAATTTCAAAGTTTCAGAAAATTAATTTATCTTTCAGATAAATTAATAAAAATTGTTATATCATGTTGATAACATTAGCTAACAATAGGAAACGCTTAGATTTTAAAAAATTTTGGAGGTTTCGATACTTTACAAAAGTTTAAAAACTTTGAAAAATACGTTGAAAAACTATGCGAAATCAGCTAAAAAGTGATACTTTTTGAGGTATATTTTGAAATATTCAGAGTCTCAGAAAATTAATTCATCCTTAGGATAAATTAATGAAAATAGGTGAAACATGTTGAAACCACTTGGTATGAATAGAAAACACTTAGATATTAAAAAAATTTTAGGGTCTTCAATATTACCTGGGAGTTTGAAAATCTCGAAAATGCAATAGATTTATTACGTAAATTTTGAAAATTTCAAAGTTTCAGAAAATTAATTTATCTTTCAGATAAATTAATAAAAATTGTTATATCATGTTGATAACATTAGGTAACAATAGGAAACGCTTAGATTTTAAAAAAATTTTTGAGGTTTCGATACTTTACAGAAGTTTAAAAACTTTGAAAATTACGTTGAAAAACTATGCGAAATCAGCTAAAAAGTGATACTTTTTGAGGTATATTTTGAAATTTTCAGAGTCTCAGAAAATTAATTCATCCTTAGGATAAATTAATGAAAATAGGTGAAACATGTTGAAACCACTTGGTATGAATAGAAAACACTTAGATATTAAAAAAATTTTAGGGTCTTCAATATTTTCTGGGAGTTTGAAAATCTCGAAAATGCAATAGATTTCTTACGTAAATTTTGAAAATTTCAAAGTTTCAGAAAATTAATTTATCTTTCAGATAAATTAATAAAAATTGTTATATCATGTTGATAACATTAGGTAACAATAGGAAACGCTTAGATTTTTAAAAAATTTTGGAGGTTTTGATACTTTACAAAAGTTTAAAAAGTTTGAAAATTACGTTGAAAAACTATGCGAAATCAGCTAAAAAGTGATACTTTTTGAGGTATATTTTGAAATTTTCAGAGTCTCAGAAAATTAATTCATCCTTAGGATAAATTAATGAAAATAGGTGAAACATGTTGAAACCACTTGGTATGAATAGAAAACACTTAGATATAAAAAAAATTTTAGGGTCTTCAATATTTTCTGGGAGTTTGAAAATCTCGAAAATGCAATAGATTTATTACGTAAATTTTGAAAATTTCAAAGTTTCAGAAAATTAATTTATCTTTCAGATAAATTAATAAAAATTGTTATATCATGTTGATAACATTAGGTAACAATAGGAAACGCTTAGATTTTAAAAAAATTTTTGAGGTTTCGATACTTTACAGAAGTTTAAAAACTTTGAAAATTACGTTGAAAAACTATGCGAAATCAGCTAAAAAGTGATACTTTTTGAGGTATATTTTGAAATTTTCAGAGTCTCAGAAAATTAATTCATCCTTAGGATAAATTAATGAAAATAGGTGAAACATGTTGAAACCACTTGGTATGAATAGAAAACACTTAGATATTAAAAAAATTTTAGGGTCTTCAATATTTTCTGGGAGTTTGAAAATCTCGAAAATGCAATAGATTTGTTACGTAAATTTTGAAAATTTCAAAGTTTCAGAAAATTAATTTATCTTTCAGATAAATTAATAAAAATTCTTATATCATGTTGATAACATTAGGTAACAATAGGAAACGCTTAGATTTTTAAAAAATTTTGGAGGTTTCGATACTTTACAAAAGTTTAAAAAGTTTGAAAATTACGTTGAAAAACAATGCGAATCAGCTAAAAAGTGATACTTTTTGAGGTATATTTTGAAATTTTCAGAGTCTCAGAAAATTAATTCATCCTTAGGATAAATTAATGAAAATAGGTGAAACATGTTGAAACCACTTGGTATGAATAGAAAACACTTAGATATAAAAAAAATTTTAGGGTCTTCAATATTTTCTGGGAGTTTGAAAATCTCGAAAATGCAATAGATTTATTACGTAAATTTTGAAAATTTCAAAGTTTCAGAAAATTAATTTATCTTTCAGATAAATTAATAAAAATTGTTATATCATGTTGATAACATTAGGTAACAATAGGAAACGCTTAGATTTTTAAAAAAAAAAAATTTTGGAGGTTTCGATACTTTACAAAAGTTTAAATAGTTTGAAAATTACGTTGAAAAACTATGCGAAATCAGCTAAAAAGTGATACTTTTTGAGGTATATTTTGAAATTTTCAGAGTCTCAGAAAATTAATTCATCCTTAGGATAAATTAATGAAAATAGGTGAAACATGTTGAAACCACTTGGTATGAATAGAAAACACTTAGATATTAAAAAAATTTTAGGGTCTTCAATATTTTCTGGGAGTTTGAAAATCTCGAAAATGCAATAGATTTGTTACGTAAATTTTGAAAATTTCAAAGTTTCAGAAAATTAATTTATCTTTCAGATAAATTAATAAAAATTCTTATATCATGTTGATAACATTAGGTAACAATAGGAAACGCTTAGATTTTTAAAAAATTTTGGAGGTTTCGATACTTTACAAAAGTTTAAAAAGTTTGAAAATTACGTTGAAAAACTATGCGAATCAGCTAAAAAGTGATACTTTTTGAGGTATATTTTGAAATTTTCAGAGTCTCAGAAAATTAATTCATCCTTAGGATAAATTAATGAAAATAGGTGAAACATGTTGAAACCACTTGGTATGAATAGAAAACACTTAGATATAAAAAAAATTTTAGGGTCTTCAATATTTTCTGGGAGTTTGAAAATCTCGAAAATGCAATAGATTTATTACGTAAATTTTGAAAATTTCAAAGTTTCAGAAAATTAATTTATCTTTCAGATAAATTAATAAAAATTGTTATATCATGTTGATAACATTAGGTAACAATAGGAAACGCTTAGATTTTTAAAAAATTTTGGAGGTTTCGATACTTTACAAAAGTTTAAATAGTTTGAAAATTACGTTGAAAAACTATGCGAAATCAGCTAAAAAGTGATACTTTTTGAGGTATATTTTGAAATTTTCAGAGTCTCAGAAAATTAATTCATCCTTAGGATAAATTAATGAAAATAGGTGAAACATGTTGAAACCACTTGGTATGAATAGAAAACACTTAGATATTAAAAAAATTTTAGGGTCTTCAATATTTTCTGGGAGTTTGAAAATCTCGAAAATGCAATAGATTTGTTACGTAAATTTTGAAAATTTCAAAGTTTCAGAAAATTAATTTATCTTTCAGATAAATTAATAAAAATTCTTATATCATGTTGATAACATTAGGTAACAATAGGAAACGCTTAGATTTTTAAAAAATTTTGGAGGTTTCGATACTTTACAAAAGTTTAAAAAAGTTTGAAAATTACGTTGAAAAACTATGCGAATCAGCTAAAAAGTGATACTTTTTGAGGTATATTTTGAAATTTTCAGAGTCTCAGAAAATTAATTCATCCTTAGGATAAATTAATGAAAATAGGTGAAACATGTTGAAACCACTTGGTATGAATAGAAAACACTTAGATATAAAAAAAATTTTAGGGTCTTCAATATTTTCTGGGAGTTTGAAAATCTCGAAAATGCAATAGATTTATTACGTAAATTTTGAAAATTTCAAAGTTTCAGAAAATTAATTTATCTTTCAGATAAATTAATAAAAATTGTTATATCATGTTGATAACATTAGGTAACAATAGGAAACGCTTAGATTTTTAAAAAATTTTGGAGGTTTCGATACTTTACAAAAGTTTAAAAAGTTTGAAAATTACGTTGAAAAACTATGCGAAATCAGCTAAAAAGTGATACTTTTTGAGGTATATTTTGAAATATTCAGAGTCTCAGAAAATTAATTCATCCTTAGGATAAATTAATGAAAATAGGTGAAACATGTTGAAACCACTTGGTATGAATAGAAAACACTTAGATATAAAAAAAATTTTAGGGTCTTCAATATTTTCTGGGAGTTTGAAAATCTCGAAAATGCAATAGATTTATTACGTAAATTTTGAAAATTTCAAAGTTTCAGAAAATTAATTTATCTTTCAGATAAATTAATAAAAATTGTTATATCATGTTGATAACATTAGGTAACAATAGGAAACGCTTAGATTTTAAAAAAATTTTGGAGGTTTCGATACTTTACAAAAGTTTAAATAGTTTGAAAATTACGTTGAAAAACTATGCGAAATCAGCTAAAAAGTGATACTTTTTGAGGTATATTTTGAAATTTTCAGAGTCTCAGAAAATTAATTCATCCTTAGGATAAATTAATGAAAATAGGTGAAACATGTTGAAACCACTTGCTATGAATGGAAAACACTTAGATATTAAAAAAATTTTAGGGTCTTCAATATTTTCTGGGAGTTTGAAAATCTCGAAAATGCAATAGATTTATTACGTAAATTTTGAAAATTTCAAAGTTTCAGAAAATTAATTTATCTTTCAGATAAATTAATAAAAACTGTTATATCATGTTGATAACATTAGGTAACAATAGGAAACGCTTAGATTTTTAAAAAATTTTGGAGGTTTCGATACTTTACAGAAGTTTAAAAACTTTGAAAATTACGTTGAAAAACTATGCGAAATCAGCTAAAAAGTGATACTTTTTGAGGTATATTTTGAAATTTTCAGAGTCTCAGAAAATTAATTCATCCTTAGGATAAATTAATGAAAATAGGTGAAACATGTTGAAACCACTTGCTATGAATGGAAAACACTTAGATATTAAAAAAATTTTAGGGTCTTCAATATTTTCTGGGAGTTTGAAAATCTCGAAAATGCAATAGATTTATTACGTAAATTTTGAAAATTTCAAAGTTTCAGAAAATTAATTTATCTTTCACATAAATTAATAAAAACTGTTATATCATGTGGACAACATTAGGTAACAATAGGAAACGCTTAGATTTTAAACAAATTTTGGAGGTTTCGATACTTTACAGAAGTTTAAAAACTTTGAAAATTACGTTGTAAAACTATGCGAAATCAGCTAAAAAGTGATACTTTTTGAGGTATATTTTGAAATTTTCAGAGTCTCAGAAAATTAATTCATCCTTAGGATAAATTAATGAAAATAGGTGAAACATGTTGAAACCACTTGCTATGAATGGAAAACACTTAGATATTAAAAAAATTTTAGGGTCTTCAATATTTTCTGGGAGTTTGAAAATCTCGAAAATGCAATAGATTTATTACGTAAATTTTGAAAATTTCAAAGTTTCAGAAAATTAATTTATCTTTCAGATAAATTAATAAAAACTGTTATATCATGTTGATAACATTAGGTAACAATAGGAAACGCTTAGATTTTTAAAAAATTTTGGAGGTTTCGATACTTTACAGAAGTTTAAAAACTTTGAAAATTACGTTGAAAAACTATGCGAAATCAGCTAAAAAGTGATACTTTTTGAGGTATATTTTGAAATTTTCAGAGTCTCAGAAAATTAATTCATCCTTAGGATAAATTAATGAAAATAGGTGAAACATGTTGAAACCACTTGCTATGAATGGAAAACACTTAGATATTAAAAAAATTTTAGGGTCTTCAATATTTTCTGGGAGTTTGAAAATCTCGAAAATGCAATAGATTTATTACGTAAATTTTGAAAATTTCAAAGTTTCAGAAAATTAATTTATCTTTCACATAAATTAATAAAAACTGTTATATCATGTGGACAACATTAGGTAACAATAGGAAACGCTTAGATTTTAAACAAATTTTGGAGGTTTCGATACTTTACAGAAGTTTAAAAACTTTGAAAATTACGTTGTAAAACTATGCGAAATCAGCTAAAAAGTGATACTTTTTGAGGTATATTTTGAAATTTTCAGAGTCTCAGAAAATTAATTCATCCTTAGGATAAATTAATGAAAATAGGTGAAACATGTTGAAACCACTTGCTATGAATGGAAAACACTTAGATATTAAAAAAATTTTAGGGTCTTCAATATTTTCTGGGAGTTTGAAAATCTCGAAAATGCAATAGATTTATTACGTAAATTTTGAAAATTTCAAAGTTTCAGAAAATTAATTTATCTTTCAGATAAATTAATAAAAACTGTTATATCATGTTGATAACATTAGGTAACAATAGGAAACGCTTAGATTTTTAAAAAATTTTGGAGGTTTCGATACTTTACAGAAGTTTAAAAACTTTGAAAATTACGTTGAAAAACTATGCGAAATCAGCTAAAAAGTGATACTTTTTGAGGTATATTTTGAAATTTTCAGAGTCTCAGAAAATTAATTCATCCTTAGGATAAATTAATGAAAATAGGTGAAACATGTTGAAACCACTTGCTATGAATGGAAAACACTTAGATATTAAAAAAATTTTAGGGTCTTCAATATTTTCTGGGAGTTTGAAAATCTCGAAAATGCAATAGATTTATGACGTAAATTTTGAAAATTTCAAAGTTTCAGAAAATTAATTTATCTTTCAGATAAATTAATAAAAACTGTTATATCATGTTGATAACATTAGGTAACAATAGGAAACGCTTAGATTTTAAAAAAATTTTGGAGGTTTCGATACTTTACAGAAGTTTAAAAACTTTGAAAATTACGTTGAAAAACTATGCGAAATCAGCTAAAAAGTGATACTTTTTTAGGTATATTTTGAAATTTTCAGAGTCTCAGAATATTAATTCATCCTTAGGATAAATTAATGAAAATAGGTGAAACATGTTGAAACCACTTGCTATGAATGGAAAACACTTAGATATTAAAAAAAATTTAGGGTCTTCAATATTTTCTGGGAGTTTGATAATCTCGAAAATGCAATAGATTTATTACGTAAATTTTGAAAATTTCAAAGTTTCAGAAAATTAATTTATCTTTCAGATAAATTAATAAAAATTGTTATATCATGTTGATAACATTAGGTAACAATAGGAAACGCTTAGATTTTAAAAAAATTTTGGAGGTTTCGATACTTTACAGAAGTTTAAAAACTTTGAAAATTACGTTGAAAAACTATGCGAAATCAGCTAAAAAGTGATACTTTTTGAGGTATATTTTGAAATTTTCAGAGTCTCAGAAAATTAATTCATCCTTAGGATAAAATAATGAAAATAGGTGAAACATGTTGAAACCACTTGGTATGAATAGAAAACACTTAGATATTAAAAAAATTTTAGGGTCTTCAATATTTTGTGGGAGTTTGAAATCTCGAAAATGCAATAGATTTATTACGTAAATTTTGAAAATTTCAAAGTTTCAGAAAATTAATTTATCTTTCAGATAAATTAATAAAAATTGTTATATCATGTTGATAACATTAGGTAACAATAGGAAACGCTTAGATTTTTAAAAAATTTTGGAGGTTTCGATACTTTACAGAAGTTTAAAAACTTTGAAAATTAAGTTGAAAAACTATGCGAAATCAGCTAAAAAGTGATACTTCTTGAGGTATATTTTGAAATTTTCAGAGTCTCAGAAAATTAATTCATCCTTAGGATAAATAAATGAAAATAGGTGAAACATGTTGAAACCACTTGGTATGAATAGAAAACACTTAGATATTAAAAAAATTTTAGGGTCTTCAATATTTTCTGGGAGTTTGAAAATCTCGAAAATGCAATAGATTTATTACGTAAATTTTGAAAATTTCAAAGTTTCAGAAAATTAATTTATCTTTCAGATAAATTAATAAAAATTGTTATATCATGTTGATAACATTACGTAACAATAGGAAACGCTTAGATTTTAAAAAAATTTTGGAGGTTTCGATACTTTACAGAAGTTTAAAAACTTTGAAAATTACGTTGAAAAACTATGCGAAATCAGCTAAAAAGTGATACTTTTTGAGGTATATTTTGAAATTTTCAGAGTCTCAGAAAATTTATTCATCCTTAGGATAAATTAATGAAAATAGGCGAAACATGTTGAAACCACTTGGTATGAATAGAAAGCACTTAGATATTAAAAAAATTTTAGGGTCTTCAATATTTTGTGGGAGTTTGAAAATCTCGAAAATGCAATAGATTTATTACGTAAATTTTGAAAATTTCAAAGTTTCAGAAAATTAATTTATCTTTCAGATAAATTAATAAAAATTGTTATATCATGTTGATAACATTAGGTAACAATAGGAAACGCTTAGATTTTTAAAAAATTTTGGAGGTTTCGATACATTACAGAAGTTTAAAAACTTTGAAAATTACGTTGAAAAACTATGCGAAATCAGCTAAAAAGTGATACTTTTTGAGGTATATTTTGAAATTTTCAGAGTCTCAGAAAATTAATTCATCCTTAGGATAAATTAATGAAAATAGGTGAAACATGTTGAAACCCCTTGGTATGAATAGAAAACACTTAGATATTAAAAAAATTTTAGGGTCTTCAATATTTTGTGGGAGTTTGAAATCTCGAAAATGCAATAGATTTATTACGTAAATTTTGAAAATTTCAAAGTTTCAGAAAATTAATTTATCTTTCAGATAAATTAATAAAAATTGTTATATCATGTTGATAACATTAGGTAACAATAGGAAACGCTTAGATTTTAAAAAAATTTTGGAGGTTTCGATACTTTACAGAAGTTTAAAAACTTTGAAAATTACGTTGTCAAACTATGCGAAATCAGCTAAAAAGTGATACTTTTTGAGGTATATTTTGAAATTTTCAGAGTCTCAGAAAATTAATTCATCCTTAGGATAAAATAATGAAAATAGGTGAAACATGTTGAAACCACTTGGTATGAATAGAAAACACTTAGATATTAAAAAAATTTTAGGGTCTTCAATATTTTCTGGGAATTTGAAAATCTCGAAAATGCAATAGATTTATTACGTAAATTTTGAAAATTTGAAAGTTTCAGAAAATTAATTTATCTTTCAGATAAATTAATAAAAATTGTTATATCATGTTGATAACATTAGGTAACAATAGGAAACGCTTAGATTTTAAAAAAATTTTGGAGGTTTCGATACTTTACAGAAGTTTAAAAACTTTGAAAATTACGTTGAAAAACTATGCGAAATCAGCTAAAAAGTGCTACTTTTTTAGGTATATTTTGAAATTTTCAGAGTCTCAGAAAATTAATTCATCCTTAGGATAAATTAATGAAAATAGGTGAAACATGTTGAAACCACTTGGTATGAATAGAAATCACTTAGATATTAAAAAAATTTTAGGGTCTTCAATATTTTGTGGGAGTTTGAAAATCTCGAAAATGCAATAGATTTATTACGTAAATTTTGAAAATTTCAAAGTTTCAGAAAATTAATTTATCTTTCAGATAAATTAATAAAAATTGTTATATCATGTTGATAACATTAGGTAACAATAGGAAACGCTAAGATTTTAAAAAAATTTTGGAGGTTTCGATACTTTACAGAAGTTTAAAAACTTTGAAAATTACGTTGAAAAACTATGCGAAATCAGCTAAAAAGTGATACTTTTTGAGGTATATTTTGAAATTTTCAGAGTCTCAGAAAATTAATTCATCCTTAGGATAAATTAATGAAAATAGGTGAAAGCTGTTGAAACCACTTGGTATGAATAGAAATCATTTAGATATTAAAAAAATTTTAGGGTCTTCAATATTTTGTGGGAGTTTGAAAATCTCGAAAATGCAATAGGTTTATTACGTAAATTTTGAAAATTTCAAAGTTTCAGAAAATTAATTTATCTTTCAGATAAATTAATAAAAATTGTTATATCATGTTGATAACATTAGGTAACAATAGGAAACGCTTAGATTTTTAAAAAATTTTGGAGGTTTCGATACTTTACAGAAGTTTAAAACTTTGAAAATTACGTTGAAAAACTATGCGAAATCAGCTAAAAAGTGACACTTTTTGAGGTATATTTTGAAATATTCAGAGTCTCAGAAAATTAATTCATCCTTGGGACAAATTAATGAAAATAGGCGAAACATGTTGAAACCACATGGTATGAATAGAAAACACTTAGATATTAAAAAAAATTTTAGGGTCTTCAATATTTTCTGGGAGTTTGAAAATCTCGAAAATGCAATAGATTTATTACGTAAATTTTGAAAATTTCAAAGTTTCAGAAAATTAATTTATCTTTCAGATAAATTAATAAAAATTGTTATATCATGTTGATAACATTAGGTAACAATAGGAAACGCTTAGATTTTAAAAAATTTTGGAGGTTTCGATACTTTACAGAAGTTTAAAAACTTTGAAAATTACGTTGAAAAACTATGCGAAATCAGCTAAAAAGTGATACTTTTTGAGGTATATTTTGAAATTTTCAGAGTCTCAGAAAATTAATTCATCCTTAGGATGAATTAATGAAAATAGGTGAAACATGTTGAAACCACTTGGTATGAATAGAAAAGACTTAGATATTAAAAAAATTTTAGGTTCTTCAATATTTTGTGGGAGTTTGAAATCTCGAAAATGCAATAGATTTAATACGTAAATTTTGAAAATTTCAAAGTTTCAGAAAATTAATTTATCTTTCAGATAAATTAATAAAAATTGTTATATCATGTTGATAACATTAGGTAACAATAGGAAACGCTTAGATATTAAAAAAATTTTGGAGGTTTCGATACTTTACAGAAGTTTAAAAACTTTGAAAATTACGTTGAAAAACTATGCGAAATCAGCTAAAAAGTGATACTTTTTGAGGTATATTTTGAAATATTCAGAGTCTCAGAAAATTAATTCATCCTTAGGATGAATTAATGAAAATAGGTGAAACATGTTGAAACCACTTGGTGTGAATAGAAAACACTTAGATATTAAAAAAATTTTAGAGTCTTCAATATTTTGTGGGAGTTTGAATATCTCGAAAATGCAATAGATTTATTACGTAAATTTTGAAAATTTCAAAGTTTCAGAAAATTAATTTATCTTTCAGATAAATTAATAAAAATTGTTATATCATGTTGATAACATTAGGTAACAATAGGAAACGCTTAGATTTTTAAAAAATTTTGGAGGTTTCGATACTTTACAGAAGTTTAAAACTTTGAAAATTACGTTGAAAAACTATGCGAAATCAGCTAAAAAGTGATACTTTTTGAGGTATATTTTGAAATTTTCAGAGTCTCAGAAAATTAATTCATCCTTAGGATAAAATAATGAAAATAGGTGAAACATGTTGAAACCACTTGGTATGAATAGAAAACACTTAGATATTAAAAAAATTTTAGGGTCTTCAATATTTTGTGGGAGTTTGAAATCTCGAAAATGCAATAGATTTATTACGTAAATTTTGAAAATTTCAAAGTTTCAGAAAATTAATTTATCTTTCAGATAAATTAATAAAAATTGTTATATCATGTTGATAACATTAGGTAACAATAGGAAACGCTTAGATTTTTAAAAAATTTTGGAGGTTTCGATACTTTACAGAAGTTTAAAAACTTTGAAAATTAAGTTGAAAAACTATGCGAAATCAGCTAAAAAGTGATACTTTTTGAGGTATATTTTGAAATTTTCAGAGTCTCAGAAAATTAATTCATCCTTAGGATAAATAAATGAAAATAGGTGAAACATGTTGAAACCACTTGGTATGAATAGAAAACACTTAGATATTAAAAAAATTTTAGGGTCTTCAATATTTTCTGGGAGTTTGAAAATCTCGAAAATGCAATAGATTTATTACGTAAATTTTGAAAATTTCAAAGTTTCAGAAAATTAATTTATCTTTCAGATAAATTAATAAAAATTGTTATATCATGTTGATAACATTACGTAACAATAGGAAACGCTTAGATTTTAAAAAAATTTTGGAGGTTTCGATACTTTACAGAAGTTTAAAAACTTTGAAAATTACGTTGAAAAACTATGCGAAATCAGCTAAAAAGTGATACTTTTTGAGGTATATTTTGAAATTTTCAGAGTCTCAGAAAATTTATTCATCCTTAGGATAAATTAATGAAAATAGGCGAAACATGTTGAAACCACTTGGTATGAATAGAAAGCACTTAGATATTAAAAAAATTTTAGGGTCTTCAATATTTTCTGGGAGTTTGAAAATCTCGAAAATGCAATAGATTTATTACGTAAATTTTGAAAATTTCAAAGTTTCAGAAAATTAATTTATCTTTCAGATAAATTAATAAAAATTGTTATATCATGTTGATAACATTAGGTAACAATAGGAAACGCTTAGATTTTTAAAAAATTTTGGAGGTTTCGATACATTACAGAAGTTTAAAAACTTTGAAAATTACGTTGAAAAACTATGCGAAATCAGCTAAAAAGTGATACTTTTTGAGGTATATTTTGAAATTTTCAGAGTCTCAGAAAATTAATTCATCCTTAGGATAAATTAATGAAAATAGGTGAAACATGTTGAAACCCCTTGGTATGAATAGAAAACACTTAGATATTAAAAAAATTTTAGGGTCTTCAATATTTTGTGGGAGTTTGAAATCTCGAAAATGCAATAGATTTATTACGTAAATTTTGAAAATTTCAAAGTTTCAGAAAATTAATTTATCTTTCAGATAAATTAATAAAAATTAATTATATCATGTTGATAACATTAGGTAACAATAGGAAACGCTTAGATTTTAAAAAATTTTGGAGGTTTCGATATTTACAGAAGTTTAAAAACTTTGAAAATTACGTTGTCAAACTATGCGAAATCAGCTAAAAAGTGATACTTTTTGAGGTATATTTTGAAATTTTCAGAGTCTCAGAAAATTAATTCATCCTTAGGATAAAATAATGAAAATAGGTGAAACATGTTGAAACCACTTGGTATGAATAGAAAACACTTAGATATTAAAAAAATTTTAGGGTCTTCAATATTTTGTGGGAGTTTGAAATCTCGAAAATGCAATAGATTTATTACGTAAATTTTGAAAATTTCAAAGTTTCAGAAAATTAATTTATCTTTCAGATAAATTAATAAAAATTGTTATATCATGTTGATAACATTAGGTAACAATAGGAAACGCTTAGATTTTAAAAAAATTTTGGAGGTTTCGATACTTTACAGAAGTTTAAAAACTTTGAAAATTACGTTGAAAAACTATGCGAAATCAGCTAAAAAGTGATACTTTTTGAGGTATATTTTGAAATTTTCAGAGTCTCAGAAAATTAATTCATCCTTAGGATAAATTAATGAAAATAGGTGAAACATGTTGAAACCACTTGGTATGAATAGAAAACACTTAGATATTAAAAAAATTTTAGGGTCTTCAATATTTTGTGGGAGTTTGAAATCTCGAAAATGCAATAGATTTATTACGTAAATGTTGAAAATTTCAAAGTTTCCGAAAATTAATTTATCTTTCAGATAAATTAATAAAAATTGTTATATCATGTTGATAACATTAGGTAACAATAGGAAACGCTTAGATTTTAAAAAAATTTTGGAGGTTTCGATACTTTACAGAAGTTTAAAAACTTTGAAAATTACGTTGAAAAACTATGCGAAATCAGCTAAAAAGTGATACTTTTTGAGGTATATTTTGAAATTTTCAGAGTCTCAGAAAATTAATTCATCCTTAGGATAAATTAATGAAAATAGGTGAAACATGTTGAAACCACTTGGTATGAATAGAAAACACTTAGATATTAAAAAAATTTTAGATTCTTCAATATTTTGTGGGAGTTTGAAATCTCGAAAATGCAATAGATTTAATACGTAAATTTTGAAAATTTCAAAGTTTCAGAAAATTAATTTATCTTTCAGATAAATTAATAAAAATTGTTATATCATGTTGATAACATTAGGTAACAATAGGAAACGCTTAGATATTAAAAAAATTTTGGAGGTTTCGATACTTTACAGAAGTTTAAAAACTTTGAAAATTACGTTGAAAAACTATGCGAAATCAGCTAAAAAGTGATACTTTTTGAGGTATATTTTGAAATATTCAGAGTCTCAGAAAATTAATTCATCCTTAGGATGAATTAATGAAAATAGGTGAAACATGTTGAAACCACTTGGTATGAATAGAAAACACTTAGATATTAAAAAAATTTTAGAGTCTTCAATATTTTGTGGGAGTTTGAATATCTCGAAAATGCAATAGATTTATTACGTAAATTTTGAAAATTTCAAAGTTTCAGAAAATTAATTTATCTTTCAGATAAATTAATAAAAATTGTTATATCATGTTGATAACATTAGGTAACAATAGGAAACGCTTAGATTTTTAAAAAATTTTGGAGGTTTCGATACTTTACAGAAGTTTAAAACTTTGAAAATTACGTTGAAAAACTATGCGAAATCAGCTAAAAAGTGATACTTTTTGAGGTATATTTTGAAATTTTCAGAGTCTCAGAAAATTAATTCATCCTTAGGATAAAATAATGAAAATAGGTGAAACATGTTGAAACCACTTGGTATGAATAGAAAACACTTAGATATTAAAAAAATTTTAGGGTCTTCAATATTTTGTGGGAGTTTGAAATCTCGAAAATGCAATAGATTTATTACGTAAATTTTGAAAATTTCAAAGTTTCAGAAAATTAATTTATCTTTCAGATAAATTAATAAAAATTGTTATATCATGTTGATAACATTAGGTAACAATAGGAAACGCTTAGATTTTTAAAAAATTTTGGAGGTTTCGATACTTTACAGAAGTTTAAAAACTTTGAAAATTAAGTTGAAAAACTATGCGAAATCAGCTAAAAAGTGATACTTCTTGAGGTATATTTTGAAATTTTCAGAGTCTCAGAAAATTAATTCATCCTTAGGATAAATAAATGAAAATAGGTGAAACATGTTGAAACCACTTGGTATGAATAGAAAACACTTAGATATTAAAAAAATTTTAGGGTCTTCAATATTTTCTGGGAGTTTGAAAATCTCGAAAATGCAATAGATTTATTACGTAAATTTTGAAAATTTCAAAGTTTCAGAAAATTAATTTATCTTTCAGATAAATTAATAAAAATTGTTATATCATGTTGATAACATTACGTAACAATAGGAAACGCTTAGATTTTAAAAAAATTTTGGAGGTTTCGATACTTTACAGAAGTTTAAAAACTTTGAAAATTACGTTGAAAAACTATGCGAAATCAGCTAAAAAGTGATACTTTTTGAGGTATATTTTGAAATTTTCAGAGTCTCAGAAAATTTATTCATCCTTAGGATAAATTAATGAAAATAGGCGAAACATGTTGAAACCACTTGGTATGAATAGAAAGCACTTAGATATTAAAAAAATTTTAGGGTCTTCAATATTTTGTGGGAGTTTGAAAATCTCGAAAATGCAATAGATTTATTACGTAAATTTTGAAAATTTCAAAGTTTCAGAAAATTAATTTATCTTTCAGATAAATTAATAAAAATTGTTATATCATGTTGATAACATTAGGTAACAATAGGAAACGCTTAGATTTTTAAAAAATTTTGGAGGTTTCGATACATTACAGAAGTTTAAAAACTTTGAAAATTACGTTGAAAAACTATGCGAAATCAGCTAAAAAGTGATACTTTTTGAGGTATATTTTGAAATTTTCAGAGTCTCAGAAAATTAATTCATCCTTAGGATAAATTAATGAAAATAGGTGAAACATGTTGAAACCCCTTGGTATGAATAGAAAACACTTAGATATTAAAAAAATTTTAGGGTCTTCAATATTTTGTGGGAGTTTGAAATCTCGAAAATGCAATAGATTTATTACGTAAATTTTGAAAATTTCAAAAGTTTCAGAAAATTAATTTATCTTTCAGATAAATTAATAAAAATTGTTATATCATGTTGATAACATTAGGTAACAATAGGAAACGCTTAGATTTTAAAAAAATTTTGGAGGTTTCGATACTTTACAGAAGTTTAAAAACTTTGAAAATTACGTTGTCAAACTATGCGAAATCAGCTAAAAAGTGATACTTTTTGAGGTATATTTTGAAATTTTCAGAGTCTCAGAAAATTAATTCATCCTTAGGATAAAATAATGAAAATAGGTGAAACATGTTGAAACCACTTGGTATGAATAGAAAACACTTAGATATTAAAAAAATTTTAGGGTCTTCAATATTTTCTGGGAATTTGAAAATCTCGAAAATGCAATAGATTTATTACGTAAATTTTGAAAATTTGAAAGTTTCAGAAAATTAATTTATCTTTCAGATAAATTAATAAAAATTGTTATATCATGTTGATAACATTAGGTAACAATAGGAAACGCTTAGATTTTAAAAAAATTTTGGAGGTTTCGATACTTTACAGAAGTTTAAAAACTTTGAAAATTACGTTGAAAAACTATGCGAAATCAGCTAAAAAGTGCTACTTTTTTAGGTATATTTTGAAATTTTCAGAGTCTTCAGAAAATTAATTCATCCTTAGGATAAATTAATGAAAATAGGTGAAACATGTTGAAACCACTTGGTATGAATAGAAATCACTTAGATATTAAAAAAATTTTAGGGTCTTCAATATTTTGTGGGAGTTTGAAAATCTCGAAAATGCAATAGATTTATTACGTAAATTTTGAAAATTTCAAAGTTTCAGAAAATTAATTTATCTTTCAGATAAATTAATAAAAATTGTTATATCATGTTGATAACATTAGGTAACAATAAGAAACGCTAAGATTTTAAAAAAATTTTGGAGGTTTCGATACTTTACAGAAGTTTAAAAACTTTGAAAATTACGTTGAAAAACTATGCGAAATCAGCTAAAAAGTGATACTTTTTGAGGTATATTTTGAAATTTTCAGAGTCTCAGAAAATTAATTCATCCTTAGGATAAATTAATGAAAATAGGTGAAAGCTGTTGAAACCACTTGGTATGAATAGAAATCATTTAGATATTAAAAAAATTTTAGGGTCTTCAATATTTTGTGGGAGTTTGAAAATCTCGAAAATGCAATAGGTTTATTACGTAAATTTTGAAAATTTCAAAGTTTCAGAAAATTAATTTATCTTTCAGATAAATTAATAAAAATTGTTATATCATGTTGATAACATTAGGTAACAATAGGAAACGCTTAGATTTTTAAAAAATTTTGGAGGTTTCGATACTTTACAGAAGTTTAAAACTTTGAAAATTACGTTGAAAAACTCTGCGAAATCAGCTAAAAAGTGACACTTTTTGAGGTATATTTTGAAATATTCAGAGTCTCAGAAAATTAATTCATCCTTGGGACAAATTAATGAAAATAGGCGAAACATGTTGAAACCACATGGTATGAATAGAAAACACTTAGATATTAAAAAAAATTTTAGGGTCTTCAATATTTTCTGGGAGTTTGAAAATCTCGAAAATGCAATAGATTTATTACGTAAATTTTGAAAATTTCAAAGTTTCAGAAAATTAATTTATCTTTCAGATAAATTAATAAAAATTGTTATATCATGTTGATAACATTAGCTAACAATAGGAAACGCTTAGATTTTAAAAAAATTTTGGAGGTTTCGATACTTTACAAAAGTTTAAAAACTTTGAAAAATACGTTGAAAAACTATGCGAAATCAGCTAAAAAGTGATACTTTTTGAGGTATATTTTGAAATATTCAGAGTCTCAGAAAATTAATTCATCCTTAGGATAAATTAATGAAAATAGGTGAAACATGTTGAAACCACTTGGTATGAATAGAAAACACTTAGATATTAAAAAAATTTTAGGGTCTTCAATATTACCTGGGAGTTTGAAAATCTCGAAAATGCAATAGATTTATTACGTAAATTTTGAAAATTTCAAAGTTTCAGAAAATTAATTTATCTTTCAGATAAATTAATAAAAATTGTTATATCATGTTGATAACATTAGGTAACAATAGGAAACGCTTAGATTTTAAAAAAATTTTTGAGGTTTCGATACTTTACAGAAGTTTAAAAACTTTGAAAATTACGTTGAAAAACTATGCGAAATCAGCTAAAAAGTGATACTTTTTGAGGTATATTTTGAAATTTTCAGAGTCTCAGAAAATTAATTCATCCTTAGGATAAATTAATGAAAATAGGTGAAAGCTGTTGAAACCACTTGGTATGAATAGAAATCATTTAGATATTAAAAAAATTTTAGGGTCTTCAATATTTTGTGGGAGTTTGAAAATCTCGAAAATGCAATAGGTTTATTACGTAAATTTTGAAAATTTCAAAGTTTCAGAAAATTAATTTATCTTTCAGATAAATTAATAAAAATTGTTATATCATGTTGATAACATTAGGTAACAATAGGAAACGCTTAGATTTTTAAAAAATTTTGGAGGTTTCGATACTTTACAGAAGTTTAAAACTTTGAAAATTACGTTGAAAAACTCTGCGAAATCAGCTAAAAAGTGACACTTTTTGAGGTATATTTTGAAATATTCAGAGTCTCAGAAAATTAATTCATCCTTGGGACAAATTAATGAAAATAGGCGAAACATGTTGAAACCACATGGTATGAATAGAAAACACTTAGATATTAAAAAAAATTTTAGGGTCTTCAATATTTTCTGGGAGTTTGAAAATCTCGAAAATGCAATAGATTTATTACGTAAATTTTGAAAATTTCAAAGTTTCAGAAAATTAATTTATCTTTCAGATAAATTAATAAAAATTGTTATATCATGTTGATAACATTAGCTAACAATAGGAAACGCTTAGATTTTAAAAAAATTTTGGAGGTTTCGATACTTTACAAAAGTTTAAAAACTTTGAAAAATACGTTGAAAAACTATGCGAAATCAGCTAAAAAGTGATACTTTTTGAGGTATATTTTGAAATATTCAGAGTCTCAGAAAATTAATTCATCCTTAGGATAAATTAATGAAAATAGGTGAAACATGTTGAAACCACTTGGTATGAATAGAAAACACTTAGATATTAAAAAAATTTTAGGGTCTTCAATATTACCTGGGAGTTTGAAAATCTCGAAAATGCAATAGATTTATTACGTAAATTTTGAAAATTTCAAAGTTTCAGAAAATTAATTTATCTTTCAGATAAATTAATAAAAATTGTTATATCATGTTGATAACATTAGGTAACAATAGGAAACGCTTAGATTTTAAAAAAATTTTTGAGGTTTCGATACTTTACAGAAGTTTAAAAACTTTGAAAATTACGTTGAAAAACTATGCGAAATCAGCTAAAAAGTGATACTTTTTGAGGTATATTTTGAAATTTTCAGAGTCTCAGAAAATTAATTCATCCTTAGGATAAATTAATGAAAATAGGTGAAAGCTGTTGAAACCACTTGGTATGAATAGAAATCATTTAGATATTAAAAAAATTTTAGGGTCTTCAATATTTTGTGGGAGTTTGAAAATCTCGAAAATGCAATAGGTTTATTACGTAAATTTTGAAAATTTCAAAGTTTCAGAAAATTAATTTATCTTTCAGATAAATTAATAAAAATTGTTATATCATGTTGATAACATTAGGTAACAATAGGAAACGCTTAGATTTTTAAAAATTTTGGAGGTTTCGATACTTTACAGAAGTTTAAAACTTTGAAAATTACGTTGAAAAACTATGCGAAATCAGCTAAAAAGTGACACTTTTTGAGGTATATTTTGAAATATTCAGAGTCTCAGAAAATTAATTCATCCTTGGGACAAATTAATGAAAATAGGCGAAACATGTTGAAACCACATGGTATGAATAGAAAACACTTAGATATTAAAAAAAATTTTAGGGTCTTCAATATTTTCTGGGAGTTTGAAAATCTCGAAAATGCAATAGATTTATTACGTAAATTTTGAAAATTTCAAAGTTTCAGAAAATTAATTTATCTTTCAGATAAATTAATAAAAATTGTTATATCATGTTGATAACATTAGCTAACAATAGGAAACGCTTAGATTTTAAAAAATTTTGGAGGTTTCGATACTTTACAAAAGTTTAAAAACTTTGAAAAATACGTTGAAAAACTATGCGAAATCAGCTAAAAAGTGATACTTTTTGAGGTATATTTTGAAATATTCAGAGTCTCAGAAAATTAATTCATCCTTAGGATAAATTAATGAAAATAGGTGAAACATGTTGAAACCACTTGGTATGAATAGAAAACACTTAGATATTAAAAAAATTTTAGGGTCTTCAATATTACCTGGGAGTTTGAAAATCTCGAAAATGCAATAGATTTATTACGTAAATTTTGAAAATTTCAAAGTTTCAGAAAATTAATTTATCTTTCAGATAAATTAATAAAAATTGTTATATCATGTTGATAACATTAGGTAACAATAGGAAACGCTTAGATTTTAAAAAAATTTTTGAGGTTTCGATACTTTACAGAAGTTTAAAAACTTTGAAAATTACGTTGAAAAACTATGCGAAATCAGCTAAAAAGTGATACTTTTTGAGGTATATTTTGAAATTTTCAGAGTCTCAGAAAATTAATTCATCCTTAGGATAAATTAATGAAAATAGGTGAAACATGTTGAAACCACTTGGTATGAATAGAAAACACTTAGATATTAAAAAAATTTTAGGGTCTTCAATATTTTCTGGGAGTTTGAAAATCTCGAAAATGCAATAGATTTCTTACGTAAATTTTGAAAATTTCAAAGTTTCAGAAAATTAATTTATCTTTCAGATAAATTAATAAAAATTGTTATATCATGTTGATAACATTAGGTAACAATAGGAAACGCTTAGATTTTTAAAAAATTTTGGAGGTTTTGATACTTTACAAAAGTTTAAAAAGTTTGAAAATTACGTTGAAAAACTATGCGAAATCAGCTAAAAAGTGATACTTTTTGAGGTATATTTTGAAATTTTCAGAGTCTCAGAAAATTAATTCATCCTTAGGATAAATTAATGAAAATAGGTGAAACATGTTGAAACCACTTGGTATGAATAGAAAACACTTAGATATAAAAAAAATTTTAGGGTCTTCAATATTTTCTGGGAGTTTGAAAATCTCGAAAATGCAATAGATTTATTACGTAAATTTTGAAAATTTCAAAGTTTCAGAAAATTAATTTATCTTTCAGATAAATTAATAAAAATTGTTATATCATGTTGATAACATTAGGTAACAATAGGAAACGCTTAGATTTTAAAAAAATTTTTGAGGTTTCGATACTTTACAGAAGTTTAAAAACTTTGAAAATTACGTTGAAAAACTATGCGAAATCAGCTAAAAAGTGATACTTTTTGAGGTATATTTTGAAATTTTCAGAGTCTCAGAAAATTAATTCATCCTTAGGATAAATTAATGAAAATAGGTGAAACATGTTGAAACCACTTGGTATGAATAGAAAACACTTAGATATTAAAAAAATTTTAGGGTCTTCAATATTTTCTGGGAGTTTGAAAATCTCGAAAATGCAATAGATTTGTTACGTAAATTTTGAAAATTTCAAAGTTTCAGAAAATTAATTTATCTTTCAGATAAATTAATAAAAATTCTTATATCATGTTGATAACATTAGGTAACAATAGGAAACGCTTAGATTTTTAAAAAATTTTGGAGGTTTCGATACTTTACAAAAGTTTAAAAAGTTTGAAAATTACGTTGAAAAACTATGCGAATCAGCTAAAAAGTGATACTTTTTGAGGTATATTTTGAAATTTTCAGAGTCTCAGAAAATTAATTCATCCTTAGGATAAATTAATGAAAATAGGTGAAATATGTTGAAACCACTTGGTATGAATAGAAAACACTTAGATATAAAAAAAATTTTAGGGTCTTCAATATTTTCTGGGAGTTTGAAAATCTCGAAAATGCAATAGATTTATTACGTAAATTTTGAAAATTTCAAAGTTTCAGAAAATTAATTTATCTTTCAGATAAATTAATAAAAATTGTTATATCATGTTGATAACATTAGGTAACAATAGGAAACGCTTAGATTTTTAAAAAATTTTGGAGGTTTCGATACTTTACAAAAGTTTAAAAAGTTTGAAAATTACGTTGAAAAACTATGCGAAATCAGCTAAAAAGTGATACTTTTTGAGGTATATTTTGAAATATTCAGAGTCTCAGAAAATTAATTCATCCTTAGGATAAATTAATGAAAATAGGTGAAACATGTTGAAACCACTTGGTATGAATAGAAAACACTTAGATATAAAAAAAATTTTAGGGTCTTCAATATTTTCTGGGAGTTTGAAAATCTCGAAAATGCAATAGATTTATTACGTAAATTTTGAAAATTTCAAAGTTTCAGAAAATTAATTTATCTTTCAGATAAATTAATAAAAATTGTTATATCATGTTGATAACATTAGGTAACAATAGGAAACGCTTAGATTTTAAAAAAATTTTGGAGGTTTCGATACTTTACAAAAGTTTAAATAGTTTGAAAATTACGTTGAAAAACTATGCGAAATCAGCTAAAAAGTGATACTTTTTGAGGTATATTTTGAAATTTTCAGAGTCTCAGAAAATTAATTCATCCTTAGGATAAATTAATGAAAATAGGTGAAACATGTTGAAACCACTTGGTATGAATAGAAAACACTTAGATATTAAAAAAATTTTAGGGTCTTCAATATTTTCTGGGAGTTTGAAAATCTCGAAAATGCAATAGATTTGTTACGTAAATTTTGAAAATTTCAAAGTTTCAGAAAATTAATTTATCTTTCAGATAAATTAATAAAAATTCTTATATCATGTTGATAACATTAGGTAACAATAGGAAACGCTTAGATTTTTAAAAAATTTTGGAGGTTTCGATACTTTACAAAAGTTTAAAAAGTTTGAAAATTACGTTGAAAAACTATGCGAATCAGCTAAAAAGTGATACTTTTTGAGGTATATTTTGAAATTTTCAGAGTCTCAGAAAATTAATTCATCCTTAGGATAAATTAATGAAAATAGGTGAAACATGTTGAAACCACTTGGTATGAATAGAAAACACTTAGATATAAAAAAAATTTTAGGGTCTTCAATATTTTCTGGGAGTTTGAAAATCTCGAAAATGCAATAGATTTATTACGTAAATTTTGAAAATTTCAAAGTTTCAGAAAATTAATTTATCTTTCAGATAAATTAATAAAAATTGTTATATCATGTTGATAACATTAGGTAACAATAGGAAACGCTTAGATTTTTAAAAAATTTTGGAGGTTTCGATACTTTACAAAAGTTTAAAAAGTTTGAAAATTACGTTGAAAAACTATGCGAAATCAGCTAAAAAGTGATACTTTTTGAGGTATATTTTGAAATATTCAGAGTCTCAGAAAATTAATTCATCCTTAGGATAAATTAATGAAAATAGGTGAAACATGTTGAAACCACTTGGTATGAATAGAAAACACTTAGATATAAAAAAAATTTTAGGGTCTTCAATATTTTCTGGGAGTTTGAAAATCTCGAAAATGCAATAGATTTATTACGTAAATTTTGAAAATTTCAAAGTTTCAGAAAATTAATTTATCTTTCAGATAAATTAATAAAAATTGTTATATCATGTTGATAACATTAGGTAACAATAGGAAACGCTTAGATTTTAAAAAAATTTTGGAGGTTTCGATACTTTACAAAAGTTTAAATAGTTTGAAAATTACGTTGAAAAACTATGCGAAATCAGCTAAAAAGTGATACTTTTTGAGGTATATTTTGAAATTTTCAGAGTCTCAGAAAATTAATTCATCCTTAGGATAAATTAATGAAAATAGGTGAAACATGTTGAAACCACTTGGTATGAATAGAAAACACTTAGATATAAAAAAAATTTTAGGGTCTTCAATATTTTCTGGGAGTTTGAAATCTCGAAAATGCAATAGATTTATTACGTAAATTTTGAAAATTTCATAGTTTCAGAAAATTAATTTATCTTTCAGATAAATTAATAAAAATTGTTATATCATGTTGATAACATTAGGTAACAATAGGAAACGCTTAGATTTTAAAAAAATTTTGGAGGTTTCGATACTTTACAAAAGTTTAAATAGTTTGAAAATTACGTTGAAAAACTATGCGAAATCAGCTAAAAAGTGATACTTTTTTAGGTATATTTTGAAATTTTCAGAGTCTCAGAAAATTAATTCATCCTTAGGATAAATTAATGAAAATAGGTGAAACATGTTGAAACCACTTGGTATGAATAGAAAACACTTAGATATTAAAAAAATTTTAGGGTCTTCAATATTTTCTGGGAGTTTGAAAATCTCGAAAATGCAATAGATTTATTACGTAAATTTTGAAAATTTCAAAGTTTCAGAAAATTAATTTATCTTTCAGATAAATTAATAAAAATTGTTATATCATGTTGATAACATTAGGTAACAATAGGAAACGCTTAGATTTTAAAAAAATTTTGGAGGTTTCGATACTTTACAAAAGTTTAAATAGTTTGAAAATTACGTTGAAAAACTATGCGAAATCAGCTAAAAAGTGATACTTTTTTAGGTATAGTTTGAAATTTTCAGAGTCTCAGAAAATTAATTCATCCTTAGGATAAATTAATGAAAATAGGTGAAACATGTTGAAACCACTTGGTATGAATAGAAAACACTTAGATATAAAAAAAAATTTTAGGGTCTTCAATATTTTCTGGGAGTTTGAAAATCTCGAAAATGCAATAGATTTATTACGTAAATTTTGAAAATTTCAAAGTTTCAGAAAATTAATTTATCTTTCAGATAAATTAATAAAAATTGTTATATCATGTTGATAACATTAGGTAACAATAGGAAACGCTTAGATTTTAAAAAAATTTTGGAGGTTTCGATACTTTACAAAAGTTTAAATAGTTTGAAAATTACGTTGAAAAACTATGCGAAATCAGCTAAAAAGTGATACTTTTTAAGGTATAGTTTGAAATTTTCAGAGTCTCAGAAAATTAATTCATCCTTAGGATAAATTAATGAAAATAGGTGAAACATGTTGAAACCACTTGGTATGAATAGAAAACACTTAGATATTACAAAAATTTTAGGGTCTTCAATATTTTCTGGGAGTTTGAAAATCTCGAAAATGCAATAGATTTATTACGTAAATTTTGAAAATTTCAAAGTTTCAGAAAATTAATTTATCTTTCAGATAAATTAATAAAAATTGTTATATCATGTTGATAACATTAGGTAACAATAGGAAACGCTTAGATTTTTAAAAAATTTTGGAGGTTTCGATACTTTACAGAAGTTTAAAAACTTTGAAAATTACGTTGAAAAACTATGCGAAATCAGCTAAAAAGTGATACTTTTTGAGGTATATTTTGAAATTTTCAGAGTCTCAGAAAATTAATTCATCCTTAGGATAAATTAATGAAAATAGGTGAAACATGTTGAAACCACTTGGTATGAATAGAAAACACTTAGATATAAAAAAAATTTTAGGGTCTTCAATATTTTCTGGGAGTTTGAAAATCTCGAAAATGCAATAGATTTATTACGTAAATTTTGAAAATTTCAAAGTTTCAGAAAATTAATTTATCTTTCAGATAAATTAATAAAAATTGTTATATCATGTTGATAACATTAGGTAACAATAGGAAACGCTTAGATTTTAAAAAATTTTGGAGGTTTCGATACTTTACAAAAGTTTAAATAGTTTGAAAATTACGTTGAAAAACTATGCGAAATCAGCTAAAAAGTGATACTTTTTTAGGTATATTTTGAAATTTTCAGAGTCTCAGAAAATTAATTCATCCTTAGGATAAATTAATGAAAATAGGTGAAACATGTTGAAACCACTTGGTATGAATAGAAAACACTTAGATATTAAAAAAATTTTAGGGTCTTCAATATTTTCTGGGAGTTTGAAAATCTCGAAAATGCAATAGATTTATTACGTAAATTTTGAAAATTTCAAAGTTTCAGAAAATTAATTTATCTTTCAGATAAATTAATAAAAATTGTTATATCATGTTGATAACATTAGGTAACAATAGGACACGCTTAGATTTTAAAAAAATTTTGGAGGTTTCGATACTTTACAAAAGTTTAAATAGTTTGAAAATTACGTTGAAAATCTATGCGAAATCAGCTAAAAAGTGATACTTTTTTAGGTATAGTTTGAAATTTTCAGAGTCTCAGAAAATTACTTCATCCTTAGGATAAATTAATGAAAATAGGTGAAACATGTTGAAACCACTTGGTATGAATAGAAAACACTTAGATATTACAAAAATTTTAGGGTCTTCAATATTTTCTGGGAGTTTGAAAATCTCGAAAATGCAATAGATTTATTACGTAAATTTTGAAAATTTCAAAGTTTCAGAAAATTAATTTATCTTTCAGATAAATTAATAAAAATTGTTATATCATGTTGATAACATTAGGTAACAATAGGAAACGCTTAGATTTTTAAAAAATTTTGGAGGTTTCGATACTTTACAGAAGTTTAAAAACTTTGAAAATTACGTTGAAAAACTATGCGAAATCAGCTAAAAAGTGATACTTTTTGAGGTATATTTTGAAATTTTCAGAGTCTCAGAAAATTAATTCATCCTTAGGATAAATTAATGAAAATAGGTGAAACATGTTGAAACCACTTGGTATGAATAGAAAACACTTAGATATAAAAAAAATTTTAGGGTCTTCAATATTTTCTGGGAGTTTGAAAATCTCGAAAATGCAATAGATTTATTACGTAAATTTTGAAAATTTCAAAGTTTCAGAAAATTAATTTATCTTTCAGATAAATTAATAAAAATTGTTATATCATGTTGATAACATTAGGTAACAATAGGAAACGCTTAGATTTTTAAAAAATTTTGGAGGTTTCGATACTTTACAGAAGTTTAAACTTTGAAAATTACGTTGAAAAACTATGCGAAATCAGCTAAAAAGTGATACTTTTTGAGGTATATTTTGAAATTTTCAGAGTCTCAGAAAATTAATTCATCCTTAGGATAAATTAATGAAAATAGGTGAAACATGTTGAAACCACTTGGTATGAATAGAAAACACTTAGATATAAAAAAAATTTTAGGGTCTTCAATATTTTCTGGGAGTTTGAAAATCTCGAAAATGCAATAGATTTATTACGTAAATTTTGAAAATTTCAAAGTTTCAGAAAATTAATTTATCTTTCAAATAAATTAATAAAAATTGTTATATCATGTTGATAACATTAGGTAACAATAGGAAACGCTTAGATTTTTAAAAAATTTTGGAGGTTTCGATACTTTACAGAAGTTTGAACTTTGAAAATTACGTTGAAAAACTATGCGAAATCAGCTAAAAAGTGATATTTTTGAGGTATATTTTGAAATTTTCAGAGTTCAGAAAATTAATTCATCCTTAGGATAAATTAATGAAAATAGGTGAAACATGTTGAAACCACTTGGTATGAATAGAAAACACTTAGATATTAAAAAAATTTTAGGGTCTTCAATATTTCCTGGGAGTTTGAAAATCTCGAAAATGCAATAGATTTATTACGTAAATTTTGAAAATTTCAAAGTTTCAGATATTTAATTTATCTTTCAGATAAATTAATAAAAATTGTTATATCATGTTGATAACATTAGGTAACAATAGGAAACGCTTAGATTTTCAAAAAATTTTGGAGGTTTCGATACTTTACAGAAGTTTAAAAACTTTGAAAATTACGTTGAAAAACTATGCGAAATCAGCTAAAAAGTGATACTTTTTGAGGTATATTTTGAAATTTTCAGAGTCTCAGAAAATTAATTCATCCTTAGGATAAATTAATGAAAATGGGTGAAACATGTTGAAACCACTAGGTATGAATAGAAAAAACTTAGATATTAAAAAAATTTTAGGGTCTTCAATATTTTGTGGGAGTTTGAAAATCTCGAAAATGCAATAGATTTATTACGTAAATTTTGAAAATTTCAAAGTTTCAGAAAATTAATTTATCTTTCAGATAAATTAATAAAAATTGTTATATCATGTTGATAACATTAGGTAACAATAGGAAACGCTTAGATTTTAAAAAAATTATGGAGGTTTCGATACTTTACAGAAGTTTAAATCTTTGAAATTTACGTTGAAAAAATATGCGAAATCAGCTAAAAAGTGATACTTTTTGAGGTATATTTTGAAATTTTCAGAGTCTCAGAAAATTAATTCATCCTTAGGATAAATTAATGAAAATGGGTGAAACATGTTGAAACCACTTGGTATGAATAGAAAACACTTAGATATTAAAAAAATTTTAGGGTCTTCAATATTTTGTGGGAGTTTGAAAATCTCGAAAATGCAATAGATTTATTACGTAAATTTTGAAAATTTCAAAGTTTCAGAAAATTAATTTATCTTTCAGATAAATTAATAAAAATTGTTATATCATGTTGATAACATTAGGTAACAATAGGAAACGCTTAGATTTTTAAAAAATTTTGGAGTTTTCGATACTTTACAGAAGTTTGAACTTTGAAAATTACGTTGAAAAACTATGCGAAATCAGCTAAAAAGTGATACTTTTTGAGGTATATTTTGAAATTTTCAGAGTCTCAGAAAATTAATTCATCCTTAGGATAAATTAATGAAAATAGGTGAAACATGTTGAAACCACTTGGTATGAATAGAAAACACTTAGATATTGAAAAAATTTTAGGGTCTTCAATATTTTGTGGGAGTTTGAAAATCTCGAAAACGCAATAGATTTATTACGTAAATTTTGAAAATTTCAAAGTTTCAGAAAATTAATTTATCTTTCAGATAAATTAATAAAAATTGTTATATCATGTTGATAACATTAGGTAACAATAGGAAACGCTTAGATTTTAAAAAAATTTTGGAGGTTTCGATACTTTACAGAAGTTGAAAAACTTTGAAAATTACGTTGAAAAACTATGCGAAATCAGCTAAAAAGTGATATTTTTTAGGTATATTTTGAAATTTTCAGAGTCTCAGAAAATTAATTCATCCTTAGGATAAATTAATGAAAATAGGTGAGACATGTTGAAACCACTTGGTATGAATAGAAAACACGTAGATATTAAAAAAATTTTAGGGACTTCAATATTTCCTGGGAGTTTGAAAATCTCGAAAATGCAATAGATTTATTACGTAAATTTTGAAAATTTCAAAGTTTCAGATAATTAATTTATCTTTCAGATAAATTAATAAAAATTGTTATATCATGTTGATAACATTAGGTAACAATAGGAAACGCTTAGATTTTAAAAAAATTTTGGAGGTTTCGATACTTTACAGAAGTTTAAAAACTTTGAAAATTACGTTGAAAAACTATGCGAAATCAGCTAAAAAGTCATACTTTTTGAGGTATATTTTGAAATTTTCAGAGTCTCAGAAAATTAATTCATCCTTAGGATAAATTAATGAAAATAGGTGAAACATGTTGAAACCACTTGGTATGAATAGAAAACACTTAGATATTAAAAAAATTTTAGGGTCTTCAATATTTTCTGGGAGTTTGAAAATCTCGAAAATGCAATAGATTTATTACGTAAATTTTGAAAATTTCAAAGTTTCAGAAAATTAATTTATCTTTCAGATAAATTAATAAAAATTGTTATATCATGTTGATAACATTAAGTTACAATAGGAAACGCTTAGATTTTTAAAAAATTTTGGAGGTTTCGATACTTTACAGAAGTTTAAAAACTTTGAAAATTACGTGGAAAAACTATGCGAAATCAGCTAAAAAGTGATACTTTTTGAGGTATATTTTGAAATTTTCAGAGTCTCAGAAAATTAATTCATCCTTAGGATAAATTAATGAAAATAGGTGAAACATGTTGAAACCACTAGGTATGAATAGAAAAAACTTAGATATTAAAAAAATTTTAGGGTCTTCAATATTTTGTGGGAGTTTGAAGATCTCGAAAATGCAATAGATTTATTACGTAAATTTTGAAAATTTCAAAGTTTCAGAAAATTAATTTATCTTTCAGATAAATTAATAAAAATTGTTATATCATGTTGATAACATTAGGTAACAATAGGAAACGCTTAGATTTTAAAAAAATTATGGAGGTTTCGATACTTTACAGAAGTTTAAATCTTTGAAAATTACGTTGAAAAAATATGCGAAATCAGCTAAAAAGTGATACTTTTTGAGGTATATTTTGAAATTTTCAGAGTCTCAGAAAATTAATTCATCCTTAGGATAAATTAATGAAAATGGGTGAAACATGTTGAAACCACTTGGTATGAATAGAAAACACTTAGATATTAAAAAAATTTTAGGGTCTTCAATATTTTGTGGGAGTTTGAAAATCTCGAAAATGCAATAGATTTATTACGTAAATTTTGAAAATTTCAAAGTTTCAGAAAATTAATTTATCTTTCAGATAAATTAATAAAAATTGTTATATCATGTTGATAACATTAGGTAACAATAGGAAACGCTTAGATTTTAAAAAAATTTTGGAGGTTTCGATACTTTACAGAAGTTTAAAAACTTTGAAAATTACGTTGAAAAACTATGCGAAATCAGCTAAAAAGTGATACTTTTTGAGGTATATTTTGAAATTTTCAGAGTCTCAGAAAATTAATTCATCCTTAGGATAAATTAATGAAAATGGGTGAAACATGTTGAAACCACTTGGTATGAATAGAAAACACTTAGATATTTAAAAAATTTTAGGGTCTTCAATATTTTGTGGGAGTTTGAAAATCTCGAAAATGCAATAGATTTATTACGTAAATTTTGAAAATTTCAAAGTTTCAGAAAATTAATTTATCTTTCATATAAATTAATAAAAATTGTTATATCATGTTGATAACATTAGGTAACAATAGGAAACGCTTAGATTTTATAAAAATTTTGGAGGTTTCGATACTTTACAGAAGTTTAAAAACTTTGAAAATTACGTTGAAAAACTATGCGAAATCAGCTAAAATGTGATACATTTTGAGGTATATTTTGAAATTTTCAGTCTCAGAAAATTAATTCATCCTTAGGATAAATTAATGAAAATGGGTGAAACATGTTGAAACCTATTGGTATGAATAGAAAACACTTAGATATTAAAAAAATTTTAGGGTCTTCAATATTTTGTGGGAGTTTGAATATCTCGAAAATGCAATAGATTTATTACGTAAATTTTGAAAATTTCAAAGTTTCAGAAAATTAATTTATCTTTCAGATAAATTAATGAAAATTGTTATATCATGTTGATAACATTAGGTAACAATAGGAAACGCTTAGATTTTAAAAAAATTTTGGAGGTTTCGATACTTTACAGAAGTTTAAATACTTTGAAAATTACGTTGAAAAACTATGCGAAATCAGCTAAAAAGTGATACTTTTTGAGGTATATTTTGAAATGTTCAGAGTCTCAGAAAATTAATTCATCCTTAGGATAAATTAATGAAAATGGGTGAAACATGTTGAAACCACTTGGTATGAATAGAAAACACTTAGATATTAAAAAATTTTAGGGTCTTCAATATTTTCTGGGAGTTTGAAAATCTCGAAAATGCAATAGATTTATTACGTAAATTTTGAAAATTTCAAAGTTTCAGAAAATTAATTTATCTTTCAGATAAATTAATAAAAATTGTTATATCATGTTGATAACATTAGGTAACAATATGAAACGCTTAGATTTTAAAAAAATTTTGGAGGTTTCGATACTTTACAGAAGTTTAAAAACTTTGAAAATTACGTTGAAAAACTATGCGAAATCAGCTAAAAAGTGATACTTTTTTGGGGTATATTTTGAAATTTTCAGAGTCTCAGAAAATTAATTCATCCTTAGGATAAATTAATGAAAATAGGTGAAACATGTTGAAACCACTTGGTATGAATAGAAAACACTTAGATATTACAAAAATTTTAGGGTCTTCAATATTTTGTGGGAGTTTGAAAATCTCGAAAATGCAATAGATTTATTACGTAAATTTTGAAAATTTCAAAGTTTCAGAAAATTAATTTATCTTTCAGAGAAATTAATAAAAATTGTTATATCATGTTGATAACATTAGGTAACAATAGGAAACGCTTAGATTTTAAAAAAATTTTGGAGGTTTCGATACTTTACAGAAGTTTAAAAACTTTGAAAATTACGTTGAAAAACTATGCGAAATCAGCTAAAAAGTGATACTTTTTGAGGTATATTTTGAAATATTCAGAATCTCAGAAAATTAATTCATCCTTAGGATAAATTAATGAAATGAGGTGAAACATGTTGAAACCACTTGGTATGAATAGAACACACTTAGATATTAAAAAAATTTTAGGGTCTTCAATATTTTCTGGGAGTTTGAAAATCTCGAAAATGCAATAGATTTATTACGTAAATTTTGAAAATTTCAAAGTTTCAGAAAATTAATTTATCTTTCATATAAATTCATAAAAATTGTTATATGATGTTGATAACATTAGGTAACAATAGGAAACGCTTAGATTTTAAAAAAATTTTGGAGGTTTCGACATTTTACAGATGTTTAAATCTTTGAAAATTATGTTGAAAAACTATGCGAAATCAGCTAAAAAGTGATACTTTTTGAGGTATATTTTGAAATTTTCAGAGTCTCAGAAAATTAATTCATCCTTAGGATAAATTAATGAAAATAGGTGAAACATGTTGAAACCACTTGGTATGAATAGAAAACACTTAGATATTAAAAAAATTTTAGGGTCTTCAATATTTTCTGGGAGTTTGAATACCTCGAAAATGCAATAGATTTATTACGTAAATTTTGAAAATTTCAAAGTTTCAGAAAATTAATTTATCTTTCAGATAAATTAATAAAAATTGTTATATCATGTTGATAACATTGTTATATCATGTTGATAACATGAATAGAAAACACTTAGATATTAAAAAAATTTTAGGGTCTTCAATATTTTCTGGGAGTTTGAAAATCTCGAAAATGCAATAGATTTATTACGTAAATTTTGAAAATTTCAAAGTTTCAGAAAATTAATTTATCTTTCAGAGAAATTAATAAAAATTGTTATATCATGTTGATAACATTAGGTAACAATAGGAAACGCTTAGATTTTAAAAAAATTTTGGAGGTTTCGATACTTTACAGAAGTCTAAAAACTTTGAAAATTACGTTGAAAAACTATGCGAAATCAGCTAAAAAGTGATACTTTTTGAGGTATATTTTGAAATATTCAGAGTCTCAGAAAATTAATTCATCCTTAGGATAAATTAATGAAAATGGGTGAAACATGTTGAAACCACTTGGTATGAATAGAAAACACTTAGATATTAAAAAAATTTTAGGGTCTTCAATATTTTGTGGGAGTTTGAATATCTCGAAAATGCAATAGATTTATTACGTAAATTTTGAAAATTTCAAAGTTTCAGAAAATTAATTAATCTTTCAGATAAATTAATGAAAATTGTTATATCATGTTGATAACATTAGGTAACAATAGGAAACGCTTAGATTTTTAAAAAATTTTGGAGGTTTCGATACTTTACAGAAGTTTAAAAACTTTGAAAATTACGTTGAAAAACTATGCGAAATCAGCTAAAAAGTGATACTTTTTGAGGTATATTTTGAAATTTTCAGAGTCTCAGAAAATTAATTCATCCTTATGATAAATTAATGAAAATGGGTGAAACATGTTGAAACCACTTGGTATGAATAGAAAACACTTAGATATTAAAAAATTTTAGGGTCTTCAATATTTTCTGGGAGTTTGAAAATCTCGAAAATGCAATAGATTTATTACGTAAATTTTGAAAATTTCAAAGTTTCAGAAAATTAATTTATCTTTCAGATAAATTAATAAAAATTGTTATATCATGTTGATAACATTAGGTAACAATATGAAACGCTTAGATTTTAAAAAAATTTTGGAGGTTTCGATACTTTACAGAAGTTTAAAAACTTTGAAAATTACGTTGAAAAACTATGCGAAATCAGCTAAAAAGTGATACTTTTTGGGGTATATTTTGAAATTTTCAGAGTCTCAGAAAATTAATTCATCCTTAGGATAAATTAATGAAAATAGGTGAAACATGTTGAAACCACTTGGTATGAATAGAAAACACTTAGATATTACAAAAATTTTAGGGTCTTCAATATTTTGTGGGAGTTTGAAAATCTCGAAAATGCAATAGATTTATTACGTAAATTTTGAAAATTTCAAAGTTTCAGAAAATTAATTTATCTTTCAGAGAAATTAATAAAAATTGTTATATCATGTTGATAACATTAGGTAACAATAGGAAACGCTTAGATTTTAAAAAAATTTTGGAGGTTTCGATACTTTACAGAAGTTTAAAAACTTTGAAAATTACGTTGAAAAACTATGCGAAATCAGCTAAAAAGTGATACTTTTTGAGGTATATTTTGAAATATTCAGAATCTCAGAAAATTAATTCATCCTTAGGATAAATTAATGAAATGAGGTGAAACATGTTGAAACCACTTGGTATGAATAGAACACACTTAGATATTAAAAAAATTTTAGGGTCTTCAATATTTTCTGGGAGTTTGAAAATCTCGAAAATGCAATAGATTTATTACGTAAATTTTGAAAATTTCAAAGTTTCAGAAAATTAATTTATCTTTCATATAAATTCATAAAAATTGTTATATGATGTTGATAACATTAGGTAACAATAGGAAACGCTTAGATTTTAAAAAAATTTTGGAGGTTTCGACATTTTACAGATGTTTAAATCTTTGAAAATTAAGTTGAAAAACTATGCGAAATCAGCTAAAAAGTGATACTTTTTGAGGTATATTTTGAAATTTTCAGAGTCTCAGAAAATTAATTCATCCTTAGGATAAATTAATGAAAATAGGTGAAACATGTTGAAACCACTTGGTATGAATAGAAAACACTTAGATATTAAAAAAATTTTAGGGTCTTCAATATTTTCTGGGAGTTTGAATACCTCGAAAATGCAATAGATTTATTACGTAAATTTTGAAAATTTCAAAGTTTCAGAAAATTAATTTATCTTTCAGATAAATTAATAAAAATTGTTATATCATGTTGATAACATTGTTATATCATGTTGATAACATGAATAGAAAACACTTAGATATTAAAAAAATTTTAGGGTCTTCAATATTTTCTGGGAGTTTGAAAATCTCGAAAATGCAATAGATTTATTACGTAAATTTTGAAAATTTCAAAGTTTCAGAAAATTAATTTATCTTTCAGAGAAATTAATAAAAATTGTTATATCATGTTGATAACATTAGGTAACAATAGGAAACGCTTAGATTTTAAAAAAATTTTGGAGGTTTCGATACTTTACAGAAGTCTAAAAACTTTGAAAATTACGTTGAAAAACTATGCGAAATCAGCTAAAAAGTGATACTTTTTGAGGTATATTTTGAAATATTCAGAGTCTCAGAAAATTAATTCATCCTTAGGATAAATTAATGAAAATGGGTGAAACATGTTGAAACCACTTGGTATGAATAGAAAACACTTAGATATTAAAAAAATTTTAGGGTCTTCAATATTTTGTGGGAGTTTGAATATCTCGAAAATGCAATAGATTTATTACGTAAATTTTGAAAATTTCAAAGTTTCAGAAAATTAATTAATCTTTCAGATAAATTAATGAAAATTGTTATATCATGTTGATAACATTAGGTAACAATAGGAAACGCTTAGATTTTTAAAAAATTTTGGAGGTTTCGATACTTTACAGAAGTTTAAAAACTTTGAAAATTACGTTGAAAAACTATGCGAAATCAGCTAAAAAGTGATACTTTTTGAGGTATATTTTGAAATTTTCAGAGTCTCAGAAAATTAATTCATCCTTATGATAAATTAATGAAAATGGGTGAAACATGTTGAAACCACTTGGTATGAATAGAAAACACTTAGATATTAAAAAATTTTAGGGTCTTCAATATTTTCTGGGAGTTTGAAAATCTCGAAAATGCAATAGATTTATTACGTAAATTTTGAAAATTTCAAAGTTTCAGAAAATTAATTTATCTTTCAGATAAATTAATAAAAATTGTTATATCATGTTGATAACATTAGGTAACAATAGGAAACGCTTAGATTTTAAAAAAATTTTTGGAGGTTTCGATACTTTACAGAAGTTTAAAAACTTTGAAAATTACGTTGAAAAACTATGCGAAATCAGCTAAAAAGTGATACTTTTTGAGGTATATTTTGAAATTTTCAGAGTCTCAGAAAATTAATTCATCCTTAGGATAAATTAATGAAAATGGGTGAAACATGTTGAAACCACTTGGTATGAATAGAAAACACTTAGATATTAAAAAAATTTTAGGGTCTTCAATATTTTGTGGGAGTTTGAATATCTCGAAAATTCAATAGATTTATTACGTAAATTTTGAAAATTTCAAAGTTTCAGAAAATTAATTTATCTTTCAGATAAATTAATAAAAATTGTTATATCATGTTGATAACATTAGGTAACAATAGGAAACGCTTAGATTTTTAAAAAATTTGGAGGTTTCGATACTTTACAGAAGTTTAAAAACTTTGAAAATTACGTTGAAAAACTATGCGAAATCAGCTAAAAAGCGATACTTTTTGAGGTATATTTTGAAATTTTCAGAGTCTCAGAAAATTAATTCATCCTTAGGATAAATTAATGAAAATAGGTGAAACATGTTGAAACCACTTGGTATGAATAGAAAACACTTAGATATTAAAAAAATTTTAGGGTCTTCAATATTTTCTGGGAGTTTGAATATCTCGAATATGCAATAGATTTATTACGTAAATTTTGAAAATTTCAAAGTTTCAGAAAATTAATTTATCTTTCAGATAAATTAATAAAAATTGTTATATCATGTTGATAACATTAGGTAACAATAGGAAACGCTTAGATTTTAAAAAAATTTTGGAGGTTTCGATACTTTACAGAAGTTATAAACTTTGAAAATTACGTTGAAAAACTATGCGAAATCAGCTAAAAAGTGATACTTTTTTAGGTATATTTTGAAATTTTCAGAGTCTCAGAAAATTAATTCATCCTTAGGATAAATTAATGAAAATAGGTGAAACATGTTGAAACCACTTGGTATGAATAGAAAACACTTAGATATTAAAAAAATTTTAGGGTCTTCAATATTTTCTGGGAGTTTGAAAATCTCGAAAATGCAATAGATTTATTACGTAAATTTTGAAAATTTCAAAGTTTCAGAAAATTAATTTATCTTTCAGATAAATTAATAAAAATTGTTATATCATGTTGATAACATTAGGTAACAATAGGAAACACTTAGATTTTAAAAAATTTTTGGAGGTTTCGATACTTTGCAGAAGTTTAAAACTTTGAAAATTACGTTGAAAAACTATGCGAAATCAGCTAAAAAGTGATACTTTTTGCGGTATATTTTGAAATATTCAGAGTCTCAGAAAATTAATTCATCCTTAGGATAAATTAATGAAAATACGTGAAACATGTTGAAACCACTTGGTATGAATAGAAAACACTTAGATATTAAAAAAATTTTAGGGTCTTCAATATTTTCTGGGAGTTTGAAAATCTCGAAAATGCAATAGATTTATTACGTAAATTTTGAAAATATCAAAGTTTCAGAAAATTAATTTATCTTTCAGATAAATTAATAAAAATTGTTATATCATGTTGATAACATTGTTATATCATGTTGATAACATGAATAGAAAACACTTAGATATTAAAAAAATTTTAGGGTCTACAATATTTTGTGGGAGTTTGAATATCACGAAAATTCAATAGATTTATTACGTAAATTTTGAAAATTTCAAAGTTTCACAATATTAATTTATCTTTCAGATAAATTAATAAAAATTGTTATATCATGTTGATAACATTAGGTAACAATAGGAAACGCTTAGATTTTAAAAAAATTTTGGAGGTTTCGATACTTTACAGAAGTTTAAAAACTTTGAAAATTACGTTGAAAAACTATGCGAAATCAGCTAAAAAGTGATACTTTTTCAGGTATATTTTGAAATTTTCAGAGTCTTCAGAAAATTAATTCATCCTTAGGATAAATTAATGAAAATAGGTGAAACATGTTGAAACCACTTGGTATGAATAGAAAACACTTAGATATTAAAAAAATTTTAGGGTCTTCAATATTTTCTGGGAGTTTGAAAATCTCGAAAATGCAATAGATTTATTACGTAAATTTTGAAAATTTCAAAGTTTCAGAAAATTAATTTATCTTTCAGATAAATTAATAAAAATTGTTATATCATGTTGATAACATTAGGTAACAATAGGAAACGCTTAGATTTTAAAAAAATTTTGGAGGTTTCGATACTTTACAGAAGTTTAAATAGTTTGAAAATTACGTTGAAAAACTATGCGAAATCAGCTAAAAAGTGATACTTTTTGAGGTATATTTTGAAATTTTCAGCGCCTCAGAAAATTAATTCATCCTTAGGATAAATTAATGAAAATAGGTGAAACATGTTGAAACCACTTGGTATGAATAGAAAACACTTAGATATTAAAAAAATTTTAGGGTCTTCAATATTTTCTGGGAGTTTGAATGTCTCGAAAATGCAATAGATTTATTACGTAAATTTTGAAAATTTCAAAGTTTCAGAAAATTAATTTATCTTTCAGATAAATTAATACAAATTGTTATATCGTGTTGATAACATTAGGTAACAATAGGAAACGCTTAGATTTTAAAAAAATTTTGGAGGTTTCGATACTTTACAGAAGTTCAAATAGTTTGAAAATTACGTTGAAAAACTATGCGAAATCAGCTAAAAAGTGATACTTTTTCAGGTATATTTTGAAATTTTCAGAGTCTCAGAAAATTAATTCATCCTTAGGATAAATTAATGAAAATAGGTGAAACATGTTGAAACCACTTGGTATGAATAGAAAACACTTAGATATTAAAAAAATTTTAGGGTCTTCAATATTTTCTGGGAGTTTGAAAATCTCGAAAATGCAATAGATTTATTACGTAAATTTTGAAAATTTCAAAGTTTCAGAAAATTAATTTATCTTTCAGATAAATTAATAAAAATTGTTATATCGTGTTGATAACATTAGGTAACAATAGGAAACGCTTAGATTTTAAAAAAATTTTGGAGTTTTCGATACTTTACAGAAGTTTAAAAAGTTTGAAAATTACGTTGAAAAACTATGCGAAATCAGCTAAAAAGTGATACTTTTTCAGGTATATTTTGAAATTTTCAGAGTCTCAGAAAATTAATTCATCCTTAGGATAAATTAATGAAAATAGGTGAAACATGTTGAAACCACTTGGTATGAATAGAAAACACTTAGATATTAAAAAAATTTTAGGGTCTTCAATATTTTCTGGGAGTTTGAAAATCTCGAAAATGCAATAGATTTATTACGTAAATTTTGAAAATTTCAAAGTTTCAGAAAATTAATTTATCTTTCAGATAAATTAATAAAAATTGTTATATCATGTTGATAACATTAGGTAACAATAGTAAACGCTTAGATTTTAAAAAAATTTTGGAGGTTTCGATACTTTACAGAAGTTTAAAAACTTTGAAAATTACGTTGAAAAACTATGCGAAATCAGCTAAAAAGTGATACTTCTTGAGGTATATTTTGAAATTTTCAGAGTCTCAGAAAATTAATTCATCCTTATGATAAATTAATGAAAATAGGTGAAACATGTTGAAACCACTTGGTATGAATAGAAAACACTTAGATATTAAAAACATTTTAGGGTCTTCAATATTTTCTGGGAGTTTGAAATCTCGAAAATGCAATAGATTTATAACGTAATTTTGAAAATTTCAAACTTTCAGAAAATTAATTTATCTTTCAGATAAATTAATAAAAATTGTTATATCATGTTGATAACATTAGGTAACAATAGGAAACGCTTAGATTTTAAAAAAATTTTGGAGGTTTCGATACTTTACAGAAGTTTAAAAACTTTGAAAATTACGTTGAAAAACTATGCGAAATCAGCTAAAAAGTGATACTTTTTGAGGTATATTTTGAAATTTTCAGAGTCTCAGAAAATTAATTCATCCTTAGGATAAATTAATGAAAATAGGTGAAACATGTTGAAACCAGTTGGTATGAATAGAAAACACTTAGATATTAAAAAAATTTTAGGGTCTTCAATATTTTCTGGGAGTTTGAAAATCTCGAAAATGCAATAGATTTATTACGTAAATTTTGAAAATTTCAAAGTTTCAGAAAATTAATTTATCTTTCAGATAAATTAATAAAAATTGTTATATCATGTTGATAACATTAGGTAACAATAGGAAACGCTTAGATTTTAAAAAAATTTTTGGAGGTTTCGATGCTTTACAGAAGTTTAAAAACTTTGAAAATTACGTTGAAAAACTATGCGAAATCAGCTAAAAAGTGATACTTTTTGAGGTATATTTTGAAATTTTCAGAGTCTCAGAAAATTAATTCATCCTTAGGTTAAATTAATGAAAATAGGTGAAACATGTTGAAACCACTTGGTATGAATAGAAAACACTTAGATATTAAAAAAATTTTAGGGGCTTCAATATTTTCTGGGAGTTTGAATACCTCGAAAATGCAATAGATTTATTACGTAAATTTTGAAAATTTCAAAGTTTCAGAAAATTAATTTATCTTTCAGATAAATTAATAAAAATTGTTATATCGTGTTGATAACATTAGGTAACAATAGGAAACGCTTAGATTTTAAAAAAATTTTGGAGGTTTCGATACTTTACAGAAGTTCAAAAACTTTGAAAATTACGTTGAAAAACTATGCGAAATCAGCTAAAAAGTGATACTTTTTGAGGTATATTTTGAAATTTTCAGAGTCTCAGAAAATTAATTCATCCTTAGGATAAATTAATGAAAATAGGTGAAACATGTTGAAACCACTTGGTATGAATAGAAAACACTTAGATATTAAAAAAATTTTAGGGTCTTCAATATTTTCTGGGAGTTTGAAAATCTCGAAAATGCAATAGATTTATTACGTAAATTTTGAAAATTTCAAAGTTTCAGAAAATTAATTTATCTTTCAGATAAATTAATAAAAATTGTTATATCATGTTGATAACATTAGGTAACAATAGGAAACGCTTAGATTTTAAAAAAATTTTGGAGGTTTCGATACTTTACAGAAGTTTAAAAACTTTGAAAATTACGTTGAAAAACTATGCGAAATCAGCTAAAAAGTGATACTTTTTGAGGTATATTTTGAAATTTTCAGAGTCTCAGAAAATTAATTCATCCTTAGGATAAATTAATGAAAATAGGTGAAACATGTTGAAACCAGTTGGTATGAATAGAAAACACTTAGATATTAAAAAAATTTTAGGGTCTTCAATATTTTCTGGGAGTTTGAATATCTCGAAAATGCAATAGATTTATTACGTAAATTTTGAAAATTTCAAACTTTCAGAAAATTAATTTATCTTTCAGATAAATTAATAAAAATTGTTATATCATGTTGATAACATTAGGTAACAATAGGAAACGCTTAGATTTTAAAAAAATTTTGGAGGTTTCTATACTTTACAGAAGTTTAAAAAGTTTGAAAATTACGTTGAAAAACTATGCGAAATCAGCTAAAAAGTGATACTTTTTCAGGTATATTTTGAAATTTTCAGAGTCTCAGAAAATTAATTCATCCTTAGGATAAATTAATGAAAATAGGTGAAACATGTTGAAACCACTTGGTATGAATAGAAAACACTTAGATATTAAAAAAATTTTAGGGTCTTCAATATTTTCTGGGAGTTTGAATATCTTGAAAATGCAATAGATTTATTACGTAAATTTTGAAAATTTCAAAGTTTCAGAAAATTAATTTATCTTTCAGATAAATTAATAAAAATTGTTATATCACGTTGATAACATTAGGTAACAATAGGAAAAGCTTAGATTTTAAAAAAATTTTGGAGGTTTCGAAACTTTACAGAAGTTTAAATCTTTGAAAATTACGTTGAAAAACTATGCGAAATCAGCTAAAAAGTGATACTTTTTGAGATATATTTGGAAATTTTCGGTGTCTCAGAAAATTAATTCATCCTTAGGATAAATTAATGAAAATAGGTGAAACATGTTGAAACCACTTGGTATGAATAGAAAACACTTAGATATTAAAAACATTTTAGGGTCTTCAATATTTTCTGGGAGTTTGAAATCTCGAAAATGCAATAGATTTATTACGTAAATTTTAAAAATTTCAAAGTTTCAGAAAATTAATTTATCTTTCAGATAAATTAATAAAAATTGTTATATCATGTTGATAACATTAGGTAATAATAGGAAACGCTTAGATTTTTAAAAAATTTTGGAGTTTTCGATACTCTACAGAAGTTTAAAAACTTTGAAAATTACGTTGAAAAACTATGCGAAATCAGCTAAAAAGTGATACTTTTTGAGGTATATTTTGAAATTTTCAGAGTCTCAGAAAATTAATTCATCCTTAGGATAAATTAATGAAAATAGGTGAAACATGTTGAAACCACTTGGTATGAATAGAAAACACTTAGATATTAAAAAAATTTTAGGGTCTTCAATATTTTCTGGGAGTTTGAAAATCTCGAAAATGCAATTGATTTATTACGTAAATTTTGAAAATTTCAAAGTTTCAGAAAATTAATTTATCTTTCAGATAAATTAATAAAAATTGTTATATCATGTTGATAACATTAGGTAACAATAGGAAACGCTTAGATTTTAAAAAAATTTTGGAGGTTTCGATACTTTACAGAAGTTCAAAAACTTTGAAAATTACGTTGAAAAACTATGCGAAATCAGCTAAAAAGTGATACTTTTTGAGGTATATTTTGAAATTTTCAGAGTCTCAGAAAATTAATTCATCCTTAGGATAAATTAATGAAAATAGGTGAAACATGTTGAAACCACTTGGTATGAATAGAAAACACTTAGATATTAAAAAAATTTTAGGGTCTTCAATATTTTCTGGGAGTTTGAAAATCTCGAAAATGCAATAGATTTATTACGTAAATTTTGAAAATTTCAAAGTTTCAGAAAATTAATTTATCTTTCAGATAAATTAATAAAAATTGTTATATCATGTTGATAACATTAGGTAACAATAGGAAACGCTTAGATTTTAAAAAAATTTTGGAGGTTTCGATACTTTACAGAAGTTTAAAAACTTTGAAAATTACGTTGAAAAACTATGCGAAATCAGCTAAAAAGTGATACTTTTTGAGGTATATTTTGAAATTTTCAGAGTCTCAGAAAATTAATTCATCCTTAGGATAAATTAATGAAAATAGGTGAAACATGTTGAAACCAGTTGGTATGAATAGAAAACACTTAGATATTAAAAAAATTTTAGGGTCTTCAATATTTTCTGGGAGTTTGAATATCTCGAAAATGCAATAGATTTATTACGTAAATTTTGAAAATTTCAAACTTTCAGAAAATTAATTTATCTTTCAGATAAATTAATAAAAATTGTTATATCATGTTGATAACATTAGGTAACAATAGGAAACGCTTAGATTTTAAAAAAATTTTGGAGGTTTCTATACTTTACAGAAGTTTAAAAAGTTTGAAAATTACGTTGAAAAACTATGCGAAATCAGCTAAAAAGTGATACTTTTTCAGGTATATTTTGAAATTTTCAGAGTCTCAGAAAATTAATTCATCCTTAGGATAAATTAATGAAAATAGGTGAAACATGTTGAAACCACTTGGTATGAATAGAAAACACTTAGATATTAAAAAAATTTTAGGGTCTTCAATATTTTCTGGGAGTTTGAATATCTTGAAAATGCAATAGATTTATTACGTAAATTTTGAAAATTTCAAAGTTTCAGAAAATTAATTTATCTTTCAGATAAATTAATAAAAATTGTTATATCACGTTGATAACATTAGGTAACAATAGGAAAAGCTTAGATTTTAAAAAAATTTTGGAGGTTTCGAAACTTTACAGAAGTTTAAATCTTTGAAAATTACGTTGAAAAACTATGCGAAATCAGCTAAAAAGTGATACTTTTTGAGATATATTTGGAAATTTTCGGTGTCTCAGAAAATTAATTCATCCTTAGGATAAATTAATGAAAATAGGTGAAACATGTTGAAACCACTTGGTATGAATAGAAAACACTTAGATATTAACAAAATTTTAGGGTCTTCAATATTTTCTGGGAGTTTGAATATCTCGAAAATGCAATAGATTTATTACGTAAATTTTGAAAATTTCAAAGTTTTAGAAAATTAATTTATCTTTCAGATAAATTAATAAAAATTGTTATATCATGTTGATAACATTAGGTAACAATAGGAAACGCTTAGATTTTAAAAAAATTTTGGAGGTTTCGATACTTTACAGAAGTTTAAAAACTTTGAAATTTACGTTGAAAAACTATGCGAAATCAGCTAAAAAGTGATACTTTTTCAGGTATATTTTGAAATTTTCAGAGTCTCAGAAAATTAATTCATCCTTAGGATAAATTAATGAAAATAGGTGAAACATGTTGAAACCACTTGGTATGAATAGAAAACACTTAGATATTAAAAAAATTTTAGGGTCTTCAATATTTTCTGGGAGTTTGAAAATCTCGAAAATGCAATAGATTTATTACGTATATTTTGAAAATTTCAAACTTTCAGAAAATTAATTTATCTTTCAGTTAAATTAATAAAAATTGTTATATCATGTTGATAACATTAGGTAACAATAGGAAACGCTCAGATCTTTAAAAAAATTTGGCGGTTTCGATACTATACAGAAGTTTAAAACTTTGAAAATTACGTTGAAAAACTATGCGAAATCAGCTAAAAAGTGATACTTTTTGAGGTATATTTTGAAATTTTCAGAGTCTCAGAAAATTAATTCATCCTTAGGATAAATTAATGAAAATAGGTGAAACATGTTGAAACCACTTGGTATGAATAGAAAACACTTAGATATTAAAAAAATTTTAGGGTCTTCAATATTTTCTGGGAGTTTGAAAATCTCGAAAATGCAATTGATTTATTACGTAAATTTTGAAAATTTCAAAGTTTCAGAAAATTAATTTATCTTTCAGATAAATTAATAAAAATTGTTATATCATGTTGATAACATTAGGTAACAATAGGAAACGCTTAGATTTTAAAAAAATTTTGGAGGTTTCGATACTTTACAGAAGTTTAAAAACTTTGAAAATTACGTTGAAAAACTATGCGAAATCAGCTAAAAAGTGATACTTTTTCAGGTATATTTTGAAATTTTCAGAGTCTCAGAAAATTAATTCATCCTTAGGATAAATTAATGAAAATAGGTGAAACATGTTGAAACCACTTGGTATGAATAGAAAACACTTAGATATTAAAAAAATTTTAGGGTCTTCAATATTTTCTGGGAGTTTGAAAATCTCGAAAATGCAATAGATTTATTACGTAAATTTTGAAAATTTCAAAGTTTCAGAAAATTAATTTATCTTTCAGATAAATTAATAAAAATTGTTATATCATGTTGATAACATTAGGTAACAATAGGAAACGCTTAGATTTTAAAAAAATTTTGGAGGTTTCGAAACTTTACAGAAGTTTAAATCTTTGAAAATTACGTTGAAAAACTATGCGAAATCAGCTAAAAAGTGATACTTTTTGAGATATATTTGGAAATTTTCAGAGTCTCAGAAAATTAATTCATCCTTAGGATAAATTAATGAAAATAGGTGAAACATGTTGAAACCACTTGGTATGAATAGAAAACACTTAGATATTAAAAACATTTTAGGGTCTTCAATATTTTCTGGGAGTTTGAATATCTCGAAAATGCAATAGATTTATTACGTAAATTTTGAAAATTTCAAAGTTTCAGAAAATTAATTTATCTTTCAGATAAATTAATAAAAATTGTTATATCGTGTTGATAACATTAGGTAACAATAGGAAACGCTTAGATTTTAAAAAAATTTTGGAGGTTTCGATATTTACAGAAGTTTAAAAAGTTTGAAAATTACGTTGAAAAACTATGCGAAATCAGCTAAAAAGTGATACTTTTTCAGGTATATTTTGAAATTTTCAGAGTCTCAGAAAATTAATTCATCCTTAGGATAAATTAATGAAAATAGGTGAAACATGTTGAAACCACTTGGTATGAATAGAAAACACTTAGATATTAAAAAAATTTTAGGGTCTTCAATATTTTCTGGGAGTTTGAAAATCTCGAAAATGCAATAGATTTATTACGTAAATTTTGAAAATTTCAAAGTTTCAGAAAATTAATTTATCTTTCAGATAAATTAATAAAAATTGTTATATCATGTTGATAACATTAGGTAACAATAGGAAACGCTTAGATTTTAAAAAAATTTTGGAGGTTTCGAAACTTTACAGAAGTTTAAATCTTTGAAAATTACGTTGAAAAACTATGCGAAATCAGCTAAAATGTGATACTTTTTGAGATATATTTGGAAATTTTCAGAGTCTCAGAAAATTAATTCATCCTTAGGATAAATTAATGAAAATAGGTGAAACATGTTGAAACCACTTGGTATGAATAGAAAACACTTAGATATTAAAAACATTTTAGGGTCTTCAATATTTTCTGGGAGTTTGAATATCTCGAAAATGCAATAGATTTATTACGTAAATTTTGAAAATTTCAAAGTTTCAGAAAATTAATTTATCTTTCAGATAAATTAATAAAAATTGTTATATCGTGTTGATAACATTAGGTAACAATAGGAAACGCTTAGATTTTAAAAAAATTTTGGAGGTTTCGATATTTACAGAAGTTTAAAAAGTTTGAAAATTACGTTGAAAAACTATGCGAAATCAGCTAAAAAGTGATACTTTTTCAGGTATATTTTGAAATTTTCAGAGTCTCAGAAAATTAATTCATCCTTAGGATAAATTAATGAAAATAGGTGAAACATGTTGAAACCACTTGGTATGAATAGAAAACACTTAGATATTAAAAAAATTTTAGGGTCTTCAATATTTTCTGGGAGTTTGAAAATCTCGAAAATGCAATAGATTTATTACGTAAATTTTGAATATTTCAAAGTTTCAGAAAATTAATTTATCTTTCAGATAAATTAATAAAAATTGTTATATCATGTTGATAACATTAGGTAACAATAGTAAACGCTTAGATTTTAAAAAAATTTTGGAGGTTTCGATACTTTACAGAAGTTTAAAAACTTTGAAAATTACGTTGAAAAACTATGCGAAATCAGCTAAAAAGTGATACTTTTTGAGGTATATTTTGAAATTTTCAGAGTCTCAGAAAATTAATTCATCCTTAGGATAAATTAATGAAAATAGGTGAAACATGTTGAAACCAGTTGGTATGAATAGAAAACACTTAGATATTAAAAAAATTTTAGGGTCTTCAATATTTTCTGGGAGTTTGAAAATCTCGAAAATGCAATAGATTTATTACGTAAATTTTGAAAATTTCAAACTTTCAGAAAATTAATTTATCTTTCAGATAAATTAATAAAAATTGTTATATCATGTTGATAACATTAGGTAACAATAGGAAACGCTTAGATCTTAAAAAAATGTTGGAGGTTTCGATACTTTACAAAAGTTTAAAAACTTTGAAAATTACGTTGAAAAACTATGCGAAATCAGCTAAAAAGTGATACTTTTTGAGGTATATTTGCAAATTTTCAGAGTCTCAGAAAATTAATTCATCCTTAGGATAAATTAATGAAAATGGTGAAACATGTTGAAACCACTTGGTATGAATAGAAAACACTTAGATATTAAAAAAATTTTAGCGTCTTCAATATTTTCTGGGAGTTTGAATATCTCGAAAATGCAATAGATTTATTACGTAAATTTTGAAAATTTCAAACTTTCAGAAAATTAATTTATCTTTCAGATAAATTAATAAAAATTGTTATATCATGTTGATAACATTAGGTAACAATAGGAAACGCTTAGATTTTTAAAAAAATTTGTAATTTTCGATATTTACAGAAGTTTAAAAGCTTTAAAAATTACGTTTAAAAACTATGCGAAATCAGCTAAAAAGTGATACTTCTTGTGGCATATTTTGAAATTTTCAGAGTCTCAGAAAATTAATTCATCCTTTGGATAAATTAATGAAAATTGGTGAAACATGTTGAAACCACTTGGTATGAATAGAAAACACTTAGATATTAAAAAAATTTTAGTGTCTTCAATATTTTCTGGGAGTTTGAATATCTCGAAAATGCAATAGATTTATTACGTAAATTTTGAAAATTTCAAACTTTCAGAAAATTAATTTATCTTTCAGATAAATTGATAAAAATTGTTACATCATGTTGATAACATTAGGTCACAATAGGAAATGCTTAGATTTTTTAAAAAAGTTTGGAGGTTTCGATACTTTACAGAAGTTTATAAACTTTGAAAATTACGTTGAAAATCTATGCGAAATCAGCAAAAAAGTGATACTTTTTGAGGTATATTTTGAAATATTCAGAGTCTCAGAAAATTAATTCATCCTTAGGATAAATTAATGAAAATAGGTGAAACATGTTGAAACCACTTGGTATGAATAGAAAACACTTAGATATTAAAAAAATTTTAGGGTCTTCAATATTTTCTGGGAGTTTGAATATCTCGAAAATGCAATAGATTTATTACGTATATTTTGAAAATTTCAAACTTTCAGAAAATTAATTTATCTTTCAGTTAAATTAATAAAAATTGTTATATCATGTTGATAACATTAGGTAACAATAGGAAACGCTCAGATCTTTAAAAAAAATTTGGCGGTTTCGATACTATACAGAAGTTTAAAACTTTGAAAATTACGTTGAAAAACTATGCGAAATCAGCTAAAAAGTGATACGTTTTGAGGTATATTTTGAAATTTTCAGAGTCTCAGAAAATTAATTCATCCTTAGGATAAATTAATGAAAATAGGTGAAACATGTTGAAACCACTTGTTATAAATAGAATACACTTAGATATTAAAAACATTTTAGGGTCTTCAATATTACCTGGGAGTTTGAATATCTCGAAAATGCAATAGATTACGTAAATTTTTTGAAAATTTCAAACTTTCAGAAAATTAATTTATCTTTCAGATAAATTATTAAAATTGTTATATCATGTTGATAACATTATGTAACAAAAGGAAACGCTTAGATTTTAAAGTTTTTAGGGCTTCCGATACTTTACAGAAGTTTAAAAACATTTGAATATACGTTGAAAACTATGCGAAATCAGCTAAAAAGTGATACTTTTTAGGCATATTTTGAAATTTTCGGCATCTCAGAAAATTAATTCATCCTTAGGATAAATTAATGAAAATAGGTGAAACATGTTGAAACCACTTGGTATGAATAGCAAACACTTAGATATTAAAAACATTTTAGGAAACAAATACAAATTCGAATGTACAAATTCAGATTGTTATATTTTGAAAAAAAAAATACAAAATAGAATCTAAATAGCAGATTTTCATAATTTAAAAGACAAAATACAAAATATAATATAAAAAAGCAGATTTTCTTATTTTGAAAGAAAATAATACAAAAGCGGATGTAAAAAAAACGGATTTTCATATTTTCAAAGAAAAAAATACAAAGTTGAATGTAAAAAAGCAGATTTTCATAATTTGAAAGAAAAAATATTTAATAGAAAGTAAAAAAGCCTGATTTTCACATTTTGAAAAGAAAATATACCAAATAGAATACAAAAAAAGCAGATATTCGTATTTTGAAAGCAAAAAATTCAATATGGGATGTAAAAAAAAAGAATTTTCATAATTTGAAAGAAGAAAATACAAAATAGAATGTAAAAAAACAGATTTTCATATTTTAATGAAAAAATTGCAAAATAGTGTTTAAAAAAACACATTTTCATTTTTAGGAAGAAAAAATACAAAATAGAGTTTTAAAAAAGCCGATTTTCATATTTTGTTAGAAAAAAATACAAAATAGAATATAAAAAATGTAGATTTTCATGTTTTGAAAGAAAAAAAATGCAAAATTGAATGTTAAAAAAGCTGTTTCTAATATTTTGAACGAAAAAATACCAAATAGAATGTAAAAAATGGAGATTTTCATATTTTGAAAGAAAAAATTACAAAATCCTTTGCATAAAAAGCAGATTTTCATTTTTTGAAAGAAAACAAAACAAAATAGAATGTGAAAAAAGCAGTTTCTCCTATTTTGAAAGAAAAAATTACAAAATAGATAGTCAAAAAGCAGATTTTCATATTTTGAAAGAAGAAATTGCAAAATAAAACGTAAAAAAGCAGATTTTCATATTTTGAAAGATAAAAATACAAAATAGAAAGTGAAAGTGTTGATTTTCATATTTTGAAAGCAATAATTACAAAATCAAAAGCAAAAAAAGCAGCTGTTCACAATTTGAGAGAAAAAAATACGAAATAGAATTTTTAAAAAAGCAGATTTTCATATTTTGAAAAAAAAATACAAAATAGAAAGTAAAAAAAGCAGATCTTCATAATTTGAAAAAAAATGCAAAATAGAATGTAAAAAATGCAGATTTTCATATTTTGAAAAAAAAATTACAAAATAGAATGTAAAAAAGCAGATTTTCATATTTTGAAAGAAAAAACTACAAAATAGTATGTAAAACAAGCAGATTTTCATATTTTGAAAGAAAAAATTCAAAATAGGATTATTGAAAAAGCAGTTTTTCATATTTTGAAAGAAAAAAATACAAAATAAAATGAAAAAAAGCAGTTTCACTAATTTTGACAGAAAAGAATACAAAATGGAATCTAAAAAAAACAGATTTTCATGTTTTGAAAGAAAAAATACAAAATACGATGTAAAAAAAACAAATTTTCATATTTTGAAAGAAAATATGCAGTGTAAAAAAGCAGATTCTTATATTTTGAACAAAATATACAAAATAGAATGCAAAAAATTAGATTTTCATACAAAAATAAGATTTTTGAAAAAGCAGTTTTTCATATTTTGAAAGAAAAAAATACAAAATAGAATGAAAAAGAAGCAGATTTTCATAATTTAAAAGAAATACGACCAAAATAGGATGTAAAAAATCAGATTTTCATAATTTGAAAGAAAAAATAAAAAGTAGAATGTAAAAAAAGCAGATTTTCATATTTTAAAAGAAATCATTACAAAATAGTGTTTCAAAAAGCAGATTTTCATATTTTGAAAGAAAAAATACAAAATATTGTGTAAAAAAGCCGATTTTAATATTTTCATTGAAAAAAATAAAAAATAGAATGTAAAAAAATCAGATATTCCTATTTTGAAAGAAAAAAATAAAAAATAGAATGTAAAAAAAGCAGATTTTCCTAGTTTGAAAGAAAAAAATAAAATATAGAAAGTAAAAAAAGCAGATTTTCATATTTTGAAAAAAAAATACAAAATAGAATGGAAGAAAATCAGATATTCATATTTTAAAAGAAAAAATACAAAAGAAAATTTAATAAAAGCATTTTTCATATTTTAAAGGAAAATTACAAAATATAATGTAAAAATAGCTGATTTTCATAATTTTAAAGGTGTAAAAAAGCAGATTTTCATATTTTGAAAGAAAAATGTACAAAATTTTGAAAGAAAAATATACAAAATAGAATGTAAAAAAGCAGATTTTCATATTTTGATAGAAAAAAAATAGAATTTAAAAAAGCAGATTTTCATATTATGAAAGAAAAAAATACATCATAGAATGTAAAAAATGCAGATTTTCATATTTTGAATGAAAAAATTACAAAATAGAATGTTAAAAAAACTGTTTTTCATATTTGAAAGAAAAACATACAAAATAGAATTTAAAAAAGCAGATTTTCATATTTTGTTAGAAAAAAATGACAATAGAAAATAAAAAAAGAAGATTCTCATATTTAGAAAGAAAAAAATACAAAATAGAATGTAAAAAAGCAGATTTTCAGATTTCGAAAGAAAAAATACAAAATAGAATGTTAGAAAAGCAGATTTTCATATTTTGAAAGAAAAACATACAAAGTAGAATGTAAAAAAAATCAGATTTACATATTTTGAAAGAAAAAATACAAAATAGAATGTAAAAAAAGCAGGTTTTCATATTTTGAAAGAAAAAATACAAAATAGAATGTCAAAAAGGCAGGTGTTAATAATTTGAAAGAAAAAGATACAAAATACAATGTAAAAAACCAGATTTTCACATTTTGAAAGAAACAATACAAAATAGAATGTGAAAAAAGCAGATTTTCATATTTTGAAAGAAAAAATGCAAAATAGCATGTAAAAAACAGAATTTCATATTCTGAAAGGAAAAATACAAAATAAAATGTAAAAAAAAGCAGATGTCCATAATTTGAAAGAAAAGTATACAAAATAGAATGTAAAAAAGCAGAATTTCATAATTTGAAAGAAAAACATTCAAAATAGAAAGTAAAAAAATTAGATTCTCATATTTTGAAAGAAAAAAATACAAAATAGAATGCAAAAGAACAGATGTTCTAACTTGAAAGTTGTAAAAAAGCAGATTTTCATATTTTGAAAGAAAAATGAAAAAATAGAATGTAAAAAAAGCAGACTTTCATATTTGAACGAAAAAAATGAAAATAGAAAGTAAAAAAAGCAGATTTTCATACTTTAAAAGGAAAAAGAATAGAACGCAAAAAAAGCAGATTTTCATATTTTGAAAGAAAAACATACAAAATAGAATGTAAAAAAAATAGATTCTCATATTTGAAATAAAAAAATACAAAATGGAATGGAAAACAACAGACTTTCATAATTGGAAAAACGTAAAAAAGCAGATTCTCATATTTAAAAAAAAAAATGAAAAATAAAATGTAAAAAAACATGTTTTGAAAGAAAAAACTATAAAATAAAAAGTTAAAAAAGCAGATTTTCATATTTCGAAAGAAAAAATACAAAATAGAATGTAAAAAAAGCAGATTTTCATATTGTGAAAGTTAAAAATACAAAATAGAATGTGAAAAAAGCAGATTTTCAAATTTGGAAAGAAAAACGTCAAAATAGAAAGTAAAAAATGCAGATTTTCATATGTAGAAAGAAAAAAATACAAAATAGAATGTAAAAAAAAAGCAGATTTTAATATTTGGAAAGAAAAAATACAAAATAGAATGTAAAAAAAGCAGATTTTCATATTTGGAAAAAAAATAGTAAATAGAATGTAAAATATAATATAAAAAAACATGTTTTCATATTTTGAAAGAAAATAATTCAAAATGGAATGAAAAAAAACAGATTTTCAGAATCTGAAAGAAGTAAAAAAGAAGATTTTCATATTTTGAAAGAAAAAATACAAAATAGAATGTAAAAAAAGCAGATTTTCATATTTTGAAAGAAAAAACAAAATAGAAAGTAAAAAAAGCAGATTTTCATATTTTGAAAGAAAAAGTACAAAATAGTATGTAAAAAAAGCAGATTTTCATATTTTGAAAGAAAAAACAAAATAGAAAGTAAAAAAAGCTGATTTTCATATTTCGAAAGAGAAAAAAACCAAATAGAATATAAAAAATGCAGATTTTCATATTTTGAAAGAAAAAAAACAAAATTGAAACTAAAAAAAGTAGAATTTCATATTTTGAAAGAAAAATTATAAAATAAAATGTAAAAAAAGCAGATTTTCATATTTTTAAAGAAAAAATACAAAATAGAATGTAAAAAAGCAGATTTTCATATTTTGAAAAAAATAATTCAAAATAGAATGAAAAAGTAGATTTTCATATTTTGAAAGAAAAAATGCAAAATATAAATGAAAAAAGCTGATTTTCATATTTCGAAAGAGAAAAAAACCAAATAGAATATAAAAAATGCAGATTTTCATATTTTGAAAGAAAAAAAACAAAATTGAAATTAATAAAAGTAGAATTTCATATTTTGAAAGAAAAATTATAAAATAGAATCTAAAAAAAGCAGATTTTCATATTTGCAAAGGAAAAAATAGAAAAAAAATCTAAAAAAGCAGATTTTCATATTTTGAAAGAAAAAATACAAAATATAATATAAAAAAACATGTTTTCATATTTTGAAAGAAAATAATTCAAAATAGAATGAGAAAAGCAGATTTTCATAATTTGAAAGAAGTAAAAAAGCAGATTTTCATATTTTGAAAGACAATAACACAAAATAGAATGTAAAACTGCAGATTTCCATATTTTGAAAGAAAAATACAAAATAGAATGTAAAAAAAGCAGATTTTCATATCTTGAAAGAAAAAATACAAAATAGAATGTAAAAACAGCAGATTTTCATATTTTAATTGAAAAAATACAAAATAGAATGTAAAAAAGCCGATATTCATAAATACAAAAAATACAAAATACAAGCTACAGAAGGCTGATTTTCATATTTTGAAAGAAAAATATACAAAAGAGAATGTAAATGAAACCAGATTTTCATATTTTGATAGAAAAAAATACAAAATAGAATGTAAAACAGAAGATTTTCAGATTTAAATTTTCAAATAAAATGTAAAAAATGCAGATTTTCATATTTTGAAAGGAAAAATACAAAATAAAATGTAAAAAACGCAGATTTTCATATTTTAAAAGAAAAAATACCAAATAGAATGCAAAAAAGCAGATTTTCATATTTTGAAAGAAGAAATACAAGAGAGAATGTAAAAAAAGCGGATTTTCATATTTTGAAATAAAAATACAAAATAGAATGTGAAAAAGCAGATTTTCATATTTTGAAAGAAAAACTTCAAAATAGAAAGTAAAAAATGCAGATTTTCATATTTTGAAAGAAAAAAAACAAAATAGAATGTAAAAAAATCAGATTTTTATATTTTGAAAGAAAAAATACAAATTTGAATGTAAAAAAAGCAGATTTTCATATCTGGAAAGAAAAAATACAAAATAGAATGTAAAAAAATGCAGAATTTCATATTTTGAAAGAAAAAATACAAAATAGCAAGTAAAAAAAGCAGATTTTCATATGTGGAAAGAAAAAAATACGAAAAACAATGTAAAAGAAGCATATTTTCATATTTTGAAAGAAAAAGTACAAAATTCAATGTAAGAAAAGCAGACTTTCATATTTTGAAAGAAAAAAATACAAAAAAGAATGAAAAAAAAGCGGATTTTCATATTTTGAAAGAAAAAATACAAAATAGAATGTGAAAAAGCAGATTTTCATATTTTGAAAGAAAAAATACAAAAAAGAATGTAAAAAAAGCAGATTTTCATATTTTGAAAGAAAAAATACAAAATACAATATAAAAAGGCAGGTTTTCATATTTTGAAAAAAAAATTCAAATAGAATGAAAAAAGAAGATTTTAATATTTTTAAAGAAGTAAAAAAGCAGATTTTTATATTTTGAAAGATAAAATAACAAATAGAATGTAAAAAAGCAGATTTTCATATTTTACAAGAAAAATACAAAATAGAATGTAAAACAAGCAGACTTTCATATTTTAATTGAAAAGAATACAAAATAGAATGTAAAAAAGCCGATTTTCATATATACAAAACATACAAAATACAAACTACAAAAGGTTGATTCTCACATTTTGAAAGAAAAATATACAAAAGAGAATGAAAAAAAAAACAGATTTTCATATTTTGATAGAAAAAGATACAAAATAGAAAGTAAAAAAGCAGATTTTCATGTTTTTAAAGAAAAAGTACAAAATTCAATGTAAAAGAAGCAGATTTTCATATTTTGAAAGAAAAAATGCAAAATATAGATGAAAAATGCTGATTTTCATATTGTGAAAGAAAATATACATAATAAATTGTAAAAAAGCAGACTTTCATATTTTGAAAGAAAAAAATACAAAATAAACTGTAAAAAAAGCAGATTTTCATATTTTGAAAGAAAAAAATAGAAAATAGAATGTAAAAAAAGAAGATTTTCATATTTTGAAAGAAAAACTTCAAAATAGAAAGTAAAAAATGCAGATTTTCATATTTTGAAAGAAAAAAAAACAAAATAGAATGTAAAAAAATCAGATTTTCATATTTTGAAAGAAAAAATACAAATTTGAATGTAAAAAAATGCAGAATTTCATATTTTGAAAGAAAAAATACAAAATGGCAAGTAAAAAAAAGCAGATTTTCATATGTGGAAAGAAAAAAATACGAAAAACAATGTAAAAGAAGCAGATTTTCATATTTTGAAAGAAAAAGTACAAAATTCAATGTAAGAACAGCAGACTTTCATATTTTAAAAGAAAAAAATACCAAATAGAATGCAAAAAGCAGATTTTCATATTTTGAAAGAAAAAAATACAAAATAAACTGTAAAAAAAGCAGATTTTCATATTTTGAAAGAAAAAAATACAAAATAGAATGTAAAAAAAGAAGATTTTCATATTTTGAAAGAAAAACTTCAAAATAGAAAGTAAAAAATGCAGATTTTCATATTTTGAAAGAAAAAAAACAAAATAGAATGTAAAAAATTCAGATTTTTATATTTTGAAAGAAAAAATACAAATTTGAATGTAAAAAAAGCAGATTTTCATATTTGGAAAGAAAAAATACAAAATAGAATGTAAAAAAAATGCAGAATTTCATATTTTGAAAGAAAAAATACAAAATAGCAAGTAAAAAAAGCAGATTTTCATATGTGGAAAGAAAAAAATACGAAAAACAATGTAAAAGAAGCAGATTTTCATATTTTGAAAGAACAAGTACAAAATTCAATGTAAGAAAAGCAGACTTTCATATTTTGAAAGAAAAAAATACAAAAAAAGAATGAAAAAAAAGCGGATTTTCATATTTTGAAAGAAAAAATACAAAATAGAATGTGAAAAAGCAGATTTTCATATTTTGAAAGAAAAAATACAAAAAAGAATGTAAAAAAAGCAGATTTTCATATTTTGAAAGAAAAAATACAAAATACAATATAAAAAGGCAGGTTTTCATATTTTGAAAAAAAAATCCAAATAGAATGAAAAAAAGATTTTAATATTTTTAAAGAAGTAAAAAAGCAGATTTTCATATTTTGAAAGATAAAATAACAAATAGAATGTAAAAAAGCAGATTTTCATATTTTACAAGAAAAATACAAAATAGAATGTAAAACAAGCAGACTTTCATATTTTAATTGAAAAGAATACAAAATAGAATGTAAAAAAGCCGATTTTCATATATACAAAACATACAAAATACAAACTACAAAAGGTTGATTCTCACATTTTGAAAGAAAAATATACAAAAGAGAATGAAAAAAAAACAGATTTTCATATTTTGATAGAAAAAGATACAAAATAGAAAGTAAAAAAGCAGATTTTCATGTTTTTAAAGAAAAAGTACAAAATTCAATGTAAAAGAAGCAGATTTTCATATTTTGAAAGAAAAAATGCAAAATATAGATGAAAAATGCTGATTTTCATATTGTGAAAGAAAATATACAAAATAAATTGTAAAAAAGCAGACTTTCATATTTTGAAAGAAAAAAATACAAAATAAACTGTAAAAAAAGCAGATTTTCATATTTTGAAAGAAAAAATACAAAATAGAATGTAAAAAAAGAAGATTTTCATATTTTGAAAGAAAAACTTCAAAATAGAAAGTAAAAAATGCAGATTTTCATATTTTGAAAGAAAAAAAACAAAATAGAATGTAAAAAAATCAGATTTTCATATTTTGAAAGAAAAAATACAAATTTGAATGTAAAAAAATGCAGAATTTCATATTTTGAAAGAAAAAATACAAAATAGCAAGTAAAAAAAGCAGATTTTCATATGTGGAAAGAAAAAAATACGAAAAACAATGTAAAAGAAGCAGATTTTCATATTTTGAAAGAAAAATTACAAAATTCAATGTAAGAACAGCAGACTTTCATATTTTAAAAGAAAAAAATACCAAATAGAATGCAAAAAGCAGATTTTCATATTTTGAAAGAAAAAATACAAAATAAACTGTAAAAAAAGCAGATTTTCATATTTTGAAAGAAAAAATACAAAATAGAATGTAAAAAAAAATATTTTCATATTTTGAAAGAAAAAATACAAATTTGAATGTAAAAAAAGCAGATTTTCATATTTGGAAAGAAAAAATACAAAATAGAATGTAAAAAAATGCAGAATTTCATATTTTGAAAGAAAAAATACAAAATAGCAAGTAAAAAAAGCATATTTTCATATTTTGAAAAAAAAATTCAAATAGAATGAAAAAAAGAAAATTTTAATATTTTTAAAGAAGTAAAAAAGCAGATTTTCATATTTTGAAAGATAAAATAACAAATAGAATTTAAAAAAAGCAGATTTTCATATTTTGAAAGAAAAAAACAAAATAGAATGTAAAAAAATCAGATTTTTATATTTTGAAAGAAAAAATACAAATTTGAATGTAAAAAAAGCAGATTTTCATATTTGGAAAGAAAAAATACAAAATAGAATGTAAAAAAAATGCAGAATTTCATATTTTGAAAGAAAAATACAAAATAGCAAGTAAAAAAAGCAGATTTTCATATGTGGAAAGAAAAAAATACGAAAAACAATGTAAAAGAAGCATATTTTCATATTTTGAAAGAAAAAGTACAAAATTCAATGTAAGAAAAGCAGACTTTCATATTTTGAAAGAAAAAAATACAAAAAAGAATGAAAAAAAAGCGGATTTTCATATTTTGAAAGAAAAAATACAAAATAGAATGTGAAAAAATGCAGAATTTCATATTTTGAAAGAAAAAATACAAAATAGCAAGTAAAAAAAGCAGATTTTCATATGTGGAAAGAAAAAAATACGAAAAACAATGTAAAAGAAGCAGATTTTCATATTTTGAAAGAAAAATTACAAAATTCAATGTAAGAACAGCAGACTTTCATATTTTAAAAGAAAAAAATACCAAATAGAATGCAAAAAGCAGATTTTCATATTTTGAAAGAAAAAAATACAAAATAAACTGTAAAAAAAGCAGATTTTCATATTTTGAAAAAAAAATACAAAATAGAATGTAAAAAAAAAATATTTTCATATTTTGAAAGAAAAAATACAAATTTGAATGTAAAAAAAGCAGATTTTCATATTTGGAAAGAAAAAATACAAAATAGAATGTAAAAAAATGCAGAATTTCATATTTTGAAAGAAAAAATACAAAATAGCAAGTAAAAAAAGCAGATTTTCATATTTTGAAAAAAAAATTCAAATCGAATGAAAAAAAGAAAATTTTAATATTTTTAAAGAAGTAAAAAAGCAGATTTTCATATTTTGAAAGATAAAATAACAAATAGAATTTAAAAAAAGCAGATTTTCATATTTTGAAAGAAAAAAACAAAATAGAATGTAAAAAAATCAGATTTTTATATTTTGAAAGAAAAAATACAAATTTGAATGTAAAAAAAGCAGATTTTCATATTTGGAAAGAAAAAATACAAAATAGAATGTAAAAAAAATGCAGAATTTCATATTTTGAAAGAAAAATACAAAATAGCAAGTAAAAAAAGCAGATTTTCATATGTGGAAAGAAAAAAATACGAAAAACAATGTAAAAGAAGCATATTTTCATATTTTGAAAGAAAAAGTACAAAATTCAATGTAAGAAAAGCAGACTTTCATATTTTGAAAGAAAAAAATACAAAAAAAGAATGAAAAAAAAGCGGATTTTCATATTTTGAAAGAAAAAATACAAAATAGAATGTGAAAAAGCAGATTTTCATATTTTGAAAGAAAAAATACAAAAAAGAATGTAAAAAAAGCAGATTTTCATATTTTGAAAGAAAAAATACAAAATACAATATAAAAAGGCAGGTTTTCATATTTTGAAAAAAAAATTCAAATAGAATGAAAAAAAGATTTTAATATTTTTAAAGAAGTAAAAAAGCAGATTTTCATATTTTGAAAGATAAAATAACAAATAGAATGTAAAAAAGCAGATTTTCATATTTTACAAGAAAAATACAAAATAGAATGTAAAACAAGCAGACTTTCATATTTTAATTGAAAAGAATACAAAATAGAATGTAAAAAAGCCGATTTTCATATATACAAAACATACAAAATACAAACTACAAAAGGTTGATTCTCACATTTTGAAAGAAAAATATACAAAAGAGAATGAAAAAAAAACAGATTTTCATATTTTGATAGAAAAAGATACAAAATAGAAAGTAAAAAAGCAGATTTTCATGTTTTTAAAGAAAAAGTACAAAATTCAATGTAAAAGAAGCAGATTTTCATATTTTGAAAGAAAAAATGCAAAATATAGATGAAAAATGCTGATTTTCATATTGTGAAAGAAAATATACAAAATAAATTGTAAAAAAGCAGACTTTCATATTTTGAAAGAAAAAAATACAAAATAAACTGTAAAAAAAGCAGATTTTCATATTTTGAAAGAAAAAAATACAAAATAGAATGTAAAAAAAGAAGATTTTCATATTTTGAAAGAAAAACTTCAAAATAGAAAGTAAAAAATGCAGATTTTCATATTTTGAAAGAAAAAAAAACAAAATAGAATGTAAAAAAATCAGATTTTCATATTTTGAAAGAAAAAATACAAATTTGAATGTAAAAAAATGCAGAATTTCATATTTTGAAAGAAAAAATACAAAATAGCAAGTAAAAAAAGCAGATTTTCATATGTGGAAAGAAAAAAATACGAAAAACAATGTAAAAGAAGCAGATTTTCATATTTTGAAAGAAAAATTACAAAATTCAATGTAAGAACAGCAGACTTTCATATTTTAAAAGAAAAAAATACCAAATAGAATGCAAAAAGCAGATTTTCATATTTTGAAAGAAAAAAATACAAAATAAACTGTAAAAAAAGCAGATTTTCATATTTTGAAAGAAAAAATACAAAATAGAATGTAAAAAAAAAATATTTTCATATTTTGAAAGAAAAAATACAAATTTGAATGTAAAAAAAGCAGATTTTCATATTTGGAAAGAAAAAATACAAAATAGAATGTAAAAAAATGCAGAATTTCATATTTTGAAAGAAAAAATACAAAATAGCAAGTAAAAAAAGCATATTTTCATATTTTGAAAAAAAAATTCAAATAGAATGAAAAAAAGAAAATTTTAATATTTTTAAAGAAGTAAAAAAGCAGATTTTCATATTTTGAAAGATAAAATAACAAATAGAATTTAAAAAAAGCAGATTTTCATATTTTGAAAGAAAAAAAACAAAATAGAATGTAAAAAAATCAGATTTTTATATTTTGAAAGAAAAAATACAAATTTGAATGTAAAAAAAGCAGATTTTCATATTTGGAAAGAAAAAATACAAAATAGAATGTAAAAAAAATGCAGAATTTCATATTTTGAAAGAAAAATACAAAATAGCAAGTAAAAAAAGCAGATTTTCATATGTGGAAAGAAAAAAATACGAAAAACAATGTAAAAGAAGCATATTTTCATATTTTGAAAGAAAAAGTACAAAATTCAATGTAAGAAAAGCAGACTTTCATATTTTGAAAGAAAAAAATACAAAAAAGAATGAAAAAAAAGCGGATTTTCATATTTTGAAAGAAAAAATACAAAATAGAATGTGAAAAAATGCAGAATTTCATATTTTGAAAGAAAAAATACAAAATAGCAAGTAAAAAAAAGCAGATTTTCATATGTGGAAAGAAAAAAATACGAAAAACAATGTAAAAGAAGCAGATTTTCATATTTTGAAAGAAAAATTACAAAATTCAATGTAAGAACAGCAGACTTTCATATTTTAAAAGAAAAAAATACCAAATAGAATGCAAAAAGCAGATTTTCATATTTTGAAAGAAAAAAATACAAAATAAACTGTAAAAAAAGCAGATTTTCATATTTTGAAAAAAAAATACAAAATAGAATGTAAAAAAAAAATATTTTCATATTTTGAAAGAAAAAATACAAATTTGAATGTAAAAAAAGCAGATTTTCATATTTGGAAAGAAAAAATACAAAATAGAATGTAAAAAAATGCAGAATTTCATATTTTGAAAGAAAAAATACAAAATAGCAAGTAAAAAAAGCAGATTTTCATATTTTGAAAAAAAAATTCAAATCGAATGAAAAAAAGAAAATTTTAATATTTTTAAAGAAGTAAAAAAGCAGATTTTCATATTTTGAAAGATAAAATAACAAATAGAATTTAAAAAAAGCAGATTTTCATATTTTGAAAGAAAAAAAACAAAATAGAATGTAAAAAAATCAGATTTTTATATTTTGAAAGAAAAAATACAAATTTGAATGTAAAAAAAGCAGATTTTCATATTTGGAAAGAAAAAATACAAAATAGAATGTAAAAAAAATGCAGAATTTCATATTTTGAAAGAAAAATACAAAATAGCAAGTAAAAAAAGCAGATTTTCATATGTGGAAAGAAAAAAATACGAAAAACAATGTAAAAGAAGCATATTTTCATATTTTGAAAGAAAAAGTACAAAATTCAATGTAAGAAAAGCAGACTTTCATATTTTGAAAGAAAAAAATACAAAAAAAGAATGAAAAAAAAGCGGATTTTCATATTTTGAAAGAAAAAATACAAAATAGAATGTGAAAAAGCAGATTTTCATATTTTGAAAGAAAAAATACAAAAAAGAATGTAAAAAAAGCAGATTTTCATATTTTGAAAGAAAAAATACAAAATACAATATAAAAAGGCAGGTTTTCATATTTTGAAAAAAAAATTCAAATAGAATGAAAAAAAGATTTTAATATTTTTAAAGAAGTAAAAAAGCAGATTTTCATATTTTGAAAGATAAAATAACAAATAGAATGTAAAAAAGCAGATTTTCATATTTTACAAGAAAAATACAAAATAGAATGTAAAACAAGCAGACTTTCATATTTTAATTGAAAAGAATACAAAATAGAATGTAAAAAAGCCGATTTTCATATATACAAAACATACAAAATACAAACTACAAAAGGTTGATTCTCACATTTTGAAAGAAAAATATACAAAAGAGAATGAAAAAAAAACAGATTTTCATATTTTGATAGAAAAAGATACAAAATAGAAAGTAAAAAAGCAGATTTTCATGTTTTTAAAGAAAAAGTACAAAATTCAATGTAAAAGAAGCAGATTTTCATATTTTGAAAGAAAAAATGCAAAATATAGATGAAAAATGCTGATTTTCATATTGTGAAAGAAAATATACAAAATAAATTGTAAAAAAGCAGACTTTCATATTTTGAAAGAAAAAAATACAAAATAAACTGTAAAAAAAGCAGATTTTCATATTTTGAAAGAAAAAAATACAAAATAGAATGTAAAAAAAGAAGATTTTCATATTTTGAAAGAAAAACTTCAAAATAGAAAGTAAAAAATGCAGATTTTCATATTTTGAAAGAAAAAAAACAAAATAGAATGTAAAAAAATCAGATTTTCATATTTTGAAAGAAAAAATACAAATTTGAATGTAAAAAAATGCAGAATTTCATATTTTGAAAGAAAAAATACAAAATGGCAAGTAAAAAAAGCAGATTTTCATATGTGGAAAGAAAAAAATACGAAAAACAATGTAAAAGAAGCAGATTTTCATATTTTGAAAGAAAAATTACAAAATTCAATGTAAGAACAGCAGACTTTCATATTTTAAAAGAAAAAAATAACAAATAGAATGCAAAAAGCAGATTTTCATATTTTGAAAGAACAAAATACAAAATAAACTGTAAAAAAAGCAGATTTTCATATTTTGAAAGAAAAAAATACAAAATAGAATGTAAAAAAAGAAGATTTTCATATTTTGAAAGAAAAACTTCACAATAGAAAGTAAAAAATGCAGATTTTCATATTTTGAAAGAAAAAAAACAAAATAGAATGTTAAAAATCAGATTTTTTATTTTGAAAGAAAAAATACAAATTTGAATGTAAAAAAAGCAGATTTTCATATTTGGAAAGAAAAAATACAAAATAGAATGTAAAAAAATGCAGAATTTCCTATTTTGAAAGAAAAAATACAAAATAGCAAGTAAAAAAAGCAGATTTTCATATGTGAAAAGAAAAAAATACGAAAAACAATGTAAAAGAAGCAGATTTTCATATTTTGAAAGAAAAAATATAAAATTGAATGTGAAAAAGCATATTTTCATATTTTGAAATAAAAAAATACAAAAAAGAATGTAAAAAAAGCAGATTTTCATATTTTGAAAGAAAAAATACAAAATACAATATAAAAAAGCAGGTTTTCATATTTTGAAAAAGAATTCAAATAGAATGAAAAAAAGATTTTAATATTTTTAAAGAAGTAAAAAAGCAGATTTTCATATTTTGAAAGATAAAATAACAAATAGAATGTAAAAAAGCAGATTTTCATATTTTACAAGAAAAAATACAAAATAGAATGTAAAACAAGCAGACTTTCATATTTTAATTGAAAAGAATACAAAATAGAATGTAAAAAAGCCGATTTTCATATATACAAGACATACAAAATACAAACTACAAAAGCTTGATTCTCACATTTTGAAAGAAAAATATACAAAAGAGAATGAAAAAAAACAGATTTTCATATTTTGATAGAAAAAAATACAAAATAGAAGTAAAAAAGCAGATTTTCATGTTTTTAAAGAAAAAGTACAAAATTCAATGTAAAAGAAGCAGATTTTCATATTTTGAAAGAAAAAATGCAAAATATAGATGAAAAATGCTGATTTTCATATTGTGAAAGAAAATAAACAAAATAAATTGTAAAAAGCAGACTTTCATATTTTGAAAGAAAAAAATACAAAATAAACTGTAAAAAAAGCAGATTTTCATATTTTGAAAGGAAAAATACAAAATAGAATGTAAAAAAAAGCAGATTTTCATATTTTGAAAGAAAAATTTCAAAATACAAAGTAAAAAAGTACAGATTTTCATATTTTGAAAGAAAAAAACAAAATAGAATGTAAAAAAATCAGAATTTCATATTTTGAAAGAAAAAATATAAAATAGAAATTAAAAAAAAGCAGATTTTCATATTTGCAAAGAAAAAAATAGAAAAAAAAATCTAAAAAAAGCAGATTTTCATATTTTGAAAGAAAAAATACAAAATATAATATGAAAAAACATGTTTTCATATTTTCAAAGAAAATAATTCAAAATAGAATGAAAAAAAGCAGATTTTCATAATGTGAAAGAAGTAAAAAAGCAGATTTTAATATTTTAAAAGACAAAAACACAAAATAGAATGTAAAACAGGAGATTTTCATATTTTGAAAGAAAAAATACAAAATAGAATGTAAAAAAAGCAGATTTCATATTTTGAAAGAAAAAATACAAAATAGAATGTAAAAAAGCAGATTTGCATAGTTCGAAAGAAAAAATACAAAATTGAATGTAATAAAAGCAGATTTTCATATTTTGAACGACAAAAAAACAAAATAGAATGTAAAAAAGCAGAATTTCATATTTTGAAAGAAAAAATACAAAATAGAAAGCAAAAAAAGAAGATTTTCATAATTTGAAAGAAAAAATACAAAATAGAATGTAAAAAAAAGCAGATTTTCATATTTGGAAAGAAGAATACATAATAGAATGGAAAAAAAGCAGATTTTCATATTTGGAAATTAAAATATACAAAATTCAAAATAAAAAAGCAGATTTTCATATTTTGAAAGAAAAAAGAATTTAAAATATAAAAAAAGCATAATTTCATATTTTGAAAGAAAACATACAAATTAGAAAGTAAAAAAAGCGGGTTTTCATATATTCAAAGAAAAAATACAAAATATAGTGTAAAAAAAAGCAGATTTTCATAATTTGAAATAAAAAATTACAAAATAGAATGTAAGAAAGCAGATTTTCATATTTTGAAAGAAACAACTGCAAAATAGAATTTAAAAAAAGCAGATTTTCATATTTTGAAAGAAATAAATAGAAAATAAAATGTAAAAAGCAGATTTTCATATTTTGAAAGAAAAAAAGAAAAAGTAAAATTTAAAAAAAGCAACTTTTCATATTTTGATCGAAAAAAATACAAAATAGAATGTAAAAAAGCAGATTTTCATATTTCGAAAGACAAAATACAAAATAGAATGTAAAAAAAGCAGATTTTCATATTTTCAAAAATAAATAAAAAATAGATTGTAAAAAAGCAGATTTTAATATTTTGTACGATAAAAATACAAAATAGAAAGCCAAAAAAAGCAGATTTTCATATTTTGAAAGGAAAAAATACAAAATAGAATAAAAAAAACAGATATTCATATTTTGAAAGAAAAAAACACAAAATAGTAAGCAAAAATGCAGATTTTCATATTTTGAAAGATTAACATACAAAATAGAAAGTAAATAGAGCAGATTTTCATATTTTGAACGACAAAAAACAAAATAGAATGTAAAAAAGCAGAATTTCATATTTTGAAAGAAGTAATACAAAATACATATTTGGACAGAAAAATACATAATCGAATTTAAAAAAGCAGATTTTAATATTTGGAAAGTAGAATATACAAAAATCAATATAAAAAAACAGATTTTCATATTTTAAAAGAAAACTGCAATTTAAAATGTAAAAAAGCATAATTTCATATTTTGAATAGAAAACATACAAAACAGAAAGTAAAAAAGCAGATATTCATATTTTGAAAGGAAAAATACAAAATAGAAAGTAAAAAAAAATCGTATTTTCATATTTTCAAAGAAAAAATACAAAATGTAATGTACAAAAGCAGATTTTCATAATTTTTAAGAAAAAATTACGAAATAGGATGTAAGAAAGCAGATTTTCATATTTTGAAAGATAAAAATACAAAATAGAATGTAAAAAAAGCAGATTTTCTTATTTAGAAAGAAAAAATACAAAATAGGATGTAAAAAATCTGATTTTCATATTTTGAAAGAAAAAATACAAAATAAAATGTAAAAAGCGGATTTTCATATTTTGAATGAAAAAAGTACAAAATAGAAACTAAAAAAGACTGATTTTCATATTTTGAAAAAAGAAAAATAGAATGTAAAAAAAGCTGATTTACATATTTTGAAAGAAATATACAAAATAGAATTTAAAAATGCAGATTTTCATCTTTTGAAAGAATAAAAGAAAAATATAATGTAAAAAAGCAGCTTTTCATATTTTGATAGAAAATAATACAAAATAGAATGTAAAAAGGCAGATTTTCATATTTCGAACGAAAAAAAATAGAATGTAAAAAAAGCAGATTTTCATATTTTGAAAGAAAATATACAAAATAGAATGTAAAAAAAGCAGATTTTCATATTTTGAATGATAAAAATACAAAATAGAAGCGAAAAAAGCAGATTTTCATATTTTGAAAGAAAAACAAACAAAATATAATGTTAAAAAAAGATTTTCATATTTTGAAAGTATAACATACAAGATAGAAAAGAAATAGCGCAGATTTTCATATTTTGAAGGTGAAAAATACAAAATAGAGTATAAAAAAGCAGATTCTCATATTTTGAAAGAAAAAAAATACAAAATAGAATGTAAAAAATGCAGATTTTCATATTTTGAAATAAAAAATACAAAATAGAATGTAAAAAAAGATTTTCATAATTTGAAAGAAAAAATTAAAAATATAATGTAAAAAGAGCAGATTTTCATAATTTGAAAGATGTAAAAAAGCAGATTTTCATATTTAGAAAGAAAAAATACAAAAAAATAATGTAAAAAAGCAGATTTTCATATTTTGAAAGAAAAAATACAAAGTAGAATGTAGAAAAGACTGATTTTCATATTTAGAAAGAGAAAAATACAAAATAGAATGTAAAAAAGGCAGATTTTCATAATTGGATAAAAAATAGAAAATAGAATGTGAAATATAATATAAAAATCATGTTTTCATATTTTGAAAGAAAATCATTCAAAATCGAATGAATAAAAGCGGATTTTCATAATTTGAAAGAAGTAAAAAAAAGAGATTTTAATATTTTGATAGACAAAAACACAAAATAGAATGTAAAAATGCAGATTTTCATAATTTGAAAAAAGTAAAAAAAGAGATTTTCATATTTTGAAAGAAAAAATACAAAATTGAATGTAAAAAAAGCAGATTTTCATATTTTGAAAGAAAACATACAAAATAGAATGCAAAAAAAGCAGATTTTCAAATTTGGAAAGAAAAAAATACAAAATAGAAACTAAAACATCCAGATTTTCATATTTTGAAAGAAAAAATACAAAATAGAAAGTAAAAGAAGCAGATTTTCATATTTGTAAAAATACAAAATCGAATGTAAAAAAAGCAGATTTTCATACTTTGAAAGAGAAAATACAAAATTGAATGTAAAACAAGCAGATTTTTATATTTTGAAAGACAAAAAAACAAAATAGAATGTAAATAAGCAGATTTACATATTTTGAAAGAACAAATACAAAATGGAATGCAAAAAAAGCTGATTTTCAAATTTGGAAGGAAAAAAATATAAAATAGAATGTCAAAAAGCAGTTTTTCATATTTGGAAAGAAAAATATACAAAATTCAATATAAAAAAAGCAGATTTCAATATTTTGAAAAAAAAACAAAATAGACTGTAAAAAAAGCATAATTTCATATTTTGAAAGAAAAAATACGAAACAGAAATTAAAAAAGCAGATATTCATATTTTGAAAGGAATAATACACAATAGAAAGTAAAAAAAAGCGGATTTTCATATTTTCAAAGAAAAAATATAAAATATAATGTAAAAAAAGCAGATTTTCATATTTTGAAAGAAAAAAATACAAAATAGAATTTAAAAAAGCAAATTTTCATATTTTGAAAAAAAAATGCAAAATAGAATGGAAAAAGTAGATTTTCATATTTTGAAAGAAAAAATGCAAAATATAAATGAAAAAAGGCTGATTTTCATATTTCAAAAGAGAAAAAAACAAATATAAAAAAAGCAGATTTTCATATTTTGAAAGAAAAACTTCAAATAGAAATTAATAAATGCAGATTTTCATATTTTGAAAGAAAAAAACAAAATGGAATTTAAAAAAGCAGAATTTCATAAGAAAAAAATAGGAAAAAAAATCTAAAAAGAGCAGATATTCATAATTTGGAAGAAAAAATACAAAATATAATATAAAAAAACATGTTTTCATGTTTTGAAAGAAAATAATTCAAAATAGAATGAAAAAAAGCAGATTTTCATAATTCGAAAGAAGTAAAAAAGCAGATTTTCATATTTTGAAATACAAAAACACAAAATAGAATGCAAAACTGCAGATTTTCATATTTTGAAAGAAAAACTTCAAATAGAATGTAATAAATGCAGATTTTCATATTTTGAAAGAAAAAAACAAAATGGAATTTAAAAAAGCAGAATTTCATAAGAAAAAAATAGGAAAAAAAATCTAAAAAGAGCAGATGTTCATAATTTGGAAGAAAAAATACAAAATATAATATAAAAAAACATGTTTTCATGTTTTGAAAGAAAATAATTCAAAATAGAATGAAAAAAAGCAGATTTTCATAATTCGAAAAGTAAAAAACAGATTTTCATATTTTGAAATACAAAAACACAAAATAGAATGCAAAACTGCAGATTTTCATATTTTGAAAGAAAAAATACAAAATAGAATGTAAAAAAAGCAGATTTTCATATTTTGAAAGAAAAAATACAAAACAGAATGTAAAAAAAGCAGATTTTCATATTTTAATTGAAAAAAATACAAAATAGAATGTAAAAAAGCCGATTTTCATATATACAAAAAATACAAACTACAGAAGGCTGATTTTCATATTTTGAAAGAAAAAGATACAAAAGAGAATGTAAAAAAAAACAGATTTCCATATTTTGATGGAAAAAATTACAAAATAGAATGTAAAACAGAAGATTTTCATATTTGAAAGAAAAAATTCAAAATAGAATGTAAAAAAGCAGATTTTCATATTGTGAAAGAAAAATACAAAGTTGAATGCAAAAAATCGGATTTTCTTATTTGGTAAGAAAAAAATACAAAATATTATGTAAAAAAAGCAGATTTTCATATTTTGAAAGAAAAATACAAAATAGAAAGTAAAAACTGCAGATTTTCATATTTTGAAAGAAAAAATACAAAATAGAATGTAAATAAACAGACTTTCATATTTTGAAAGAATAAATAAAAAATAGAAGGCAAAAAAAGCAGATTTTCATATTTGGAAAGAAGAAAAGACAAAAAAGAATGTAAAACAGCAGATTTTCATATTTTGAAGGAAAAAATACAAAATAGAATGTAAAAAAAGCAGATTTCTTATTTTGAAAGAAAAAATACAAATTTGAATGTAAAAGAAGCAGATTTTCATATTTGGAAAGAAAAAAATTCAAAATAGAATGTAAAAAAAGCAGAATTTCATGTTTTGAAAGAAAAAATACAAAATAGCAAGTAAAAAACGCAGATTTTCATATGTGGAAAGAAAAAAATACGAAAAACAATGTAAAAAAAGAAGATATTCATATTTTGAAAGAAAAAGTACAAAATTCAATGTAAAAAAAGCAGACTTTCATATTTTAAAAGAAAAAAATACCAAATAGAATGCAAAAAAGCAGATTTTCATATTTTGAAAGAAAAAATACAAAATAGATTATAAAAAAGCAGGTTTTCCTATTTTGAAAAAAAAATTCAAAATAGAATGAAAAAAAGAAGATTTTAATATTTTTAAAGAAGTAAAAAAGCAGATTTTCATATATTGAAAGATAAAATAACAAAATAGAATGTAAAACAAGCAGACTTTCATATTTTAATTGAAAAAAAAGCAAAATAGAATGTAAAAAAGCCGATTTTCATATATACAAAACATACAAAATACAAACTACAAAAGGTTGATTCTCACATTTTGAAAGAAAAATATACAAAAGAGAATGAAAAAAAACAGATTTTCATATTTTGATAGAAAAAAATACAAAATAGTAAGCAAAAAAGCAGATTTTCATGTTTTTAAAGAAAAAGTACAAAATTCAATGTAAAAGAAGCAGATTTTCATATTTTGAAAGAAAAAATGCAAAATAGAGATGAAAAATGCTGATTTTCATATTGTGAAAGAAAATATACAAAATAAATTGTAAAAAAAAGCAGACATTCATATTTGAAAGAAAAAATACAAAATAAACTGTAAAAAAGCAGATTTTCATATTTTGAACATTTTTTTTAAAATTATATTTTGTATTTTTTCTTTCAAAATATGAAAATCTGCTTTTTTTACTTTCTATTTTCTATTTTTTCATTCAAAATATGAAATTCTGATTTTCTTACATTCTATTTTGTTTTTTTTCTTTCAAAATATGAAAATCTGCATTTTTTACTTTCTATTTTGAAGTTTCTTTCTTCAAAATATGAAAATCTGCTTTTTTTACATTCTATTTTGTATTTTTTTCTTTCAAAATATGAAAATCTGCTTTTTTTACATTCTATTTTGTATTTTTTTCTTTCAAAATATGAAAATCTGCTTTTTTTTACATTCTATTTTGTATTTTTTTCTATCAAAATATGAAAATCTGCATATTTTGCACTCTATTTTGTATCTTTTTCTTCTAAATAGGAAAATCTGCTTTTTTTACTTTCTATTTTGTATTTTTTTCTATCAAAATATTGAAAGCTGCTTTTTTTACATTATATTTTTTCTTGTTTGTTTCAAAATATGAAACTCTGCTTTTTGCATTCTATTTTGTATATTTGTCTTTCAAAATATGAATGTCTGCTTTTTTTACATTTTATTTTGTATATTTTCTTTCAAAATATGAAAATCAGCATTTGCCTTTATATTTTGCATTTTTCTTTCAAAATATGAAAATCTGCATTTTTTGGCTTTCTATTTTGTATTTTTATCATTCAAAATATGAAAATCTACTTTTTTTACATTCTGTTTTGTATTTTTTTCTTTGAAAATATGAAAATCTGCTTTTTACATTTTATTTTCTATTTATTTCTTTCAAAATATTGCAATCTGCTTTTTTTACATTATATTTTATATTTTACTTTTCAAAATATGAAAATGTGCTTTTTGTACATTAAATTTTTTATTTTATTCTTTCAAAATATGAAAATCTGCTTTTTTACATTCTATTTAGTAATTTTTTCTATCTAAATATGAAAATCTGCTTTTTTTACATTCTATTTTTTTTCAAAATATGGAAATCAGTCTTTTTTAGTTTCTATTTTGTACTTTTTTCATTCAAAATATGAAAATCCGCTTTTTACATTTTATTTTGTATTTTTTCTTTCAAAATAAGAAAATCAGATTTTTTACATCCTATTTTGTATTTTTTCTGTCAAAATATGAAATCTGCTTTTTTTACATTCTATTTTGTATTTTTCTTTCAAAATATGAAAATCTCTTACATTCTATTTTGTAATTTTTTCTTTCAAATTATGAAAAAATTTAGTAAAAATTTAGTAAAAATACTAAATCTAATGTAAAAAAAAGCGTATTTCTTATTTTGAAAGAAAAAATACAAATTTGAATGTAAAAAAAGCAGATTTTCATATTTGGAAAGAAGAAAATACAAAATAGAATGTAAAAAAAAGCAGAATGTCATATTTTGAAAGAAAAATACAAAATAGCAAGTAAAAAACGCAGATTTTCATATGTGGAAAGAAAAAAATACGAAAAACAATGTAAAAAAAGCAGATATTCATATTTTGAAAGAAAAATTACAAAATTCAATGTAAAAAAAGCAGACTTTCATATTTTAAAAGAAAAAAAATACCAAATAGAATGCAAAACAGCAGATTTTCATATTTTGAAAGAAAAAAATACAAAAAAGAATGTAAAAAAAGCGGATTTTCATATTTTGAAAGAAAAAATACAAAATAGAATGTGAAAAAGCAGATTTTTATATATTGAAAAGAAAAAAATACAAAAAAAAAATGTAAAAAAAGCAGATAAAATAACAAAATAGAATGTAAAACAAGCAGACTTTCATATTTTAATTGAAAAAAAAGCAAAATAGAATGTAAAAAAGCCGATTTTCATATATACAAAACATACAAAACACAAACCACAAAAAGTTGATTCTCACATTTTGAAAGAAAAATATACAAAAGAGAATGAAAAAAAACAGATTTTCATATTTTGATAGAAAAAAATACAAAATAGTAAGCAAAAAAAGCAGATTTTCATGTTTTTAAAGAAAAAGTACAAAATTCAATGTAAAAAAAGGAGATTTTCATATTTTGAAAGAAAAAATGCAAAATAGAGATGAGAAATGCTGACTTTCATATTGTGAAAGAAAATATATAAAATAAATTGTAAAAAAGCAGACATTCATATTTTGAAAGAAAAAATACAAAATAAACTGTAAAAAAAGAAGATTTTCATATTTTGAAAAAAAAAATACAAAATAGAATATAAAAAAAGCAGATTTTCATATTTTGAAAGAAAAACTTCAAAATAGAAAGTAAAAAATGCAGATTTTCATATTTTGAAAGAAAAAAAACAAAATAGAATGTAAAAAAATCAGAATTTCATATTTTGAAAGAAAAATATAAAATAGAAAGTAAAAAAAGCAGATTTTCATATTTTGAAAGAAAAAATGCAAAATATAATTTAAAAAAAAATGTTTTCATATTTTGAAAGAAAATAATTCAAAATAGAATGAAAAAAAGCTGATTTTCATAATTTGAAAGAAGTCAATAGCAGATTTTAATGTTTTGAATGACAAAAAAAGAAAATAGAATGTAAAAATGCAGATTTTCATATTTTGAAAGAAAAAATACAAAATAGAATGTAAAAAAAGCAGATTTTCATATTTTGAAAGTAAAAATACTAAATCTAATGTGAAAAAAGCAGATTTGCATAATTTGAAAGAAAAAATAAAAAATTGAATGGAAAAAAAGCAGATTTTCATATTTTGAACGACAAAAAAACAAAATAGAATGTAAAAAAGCCGAATTTCATATTTTGAAAGAAAAAATACAAAATAGAAAGTAAAAAAAGTAGATTTTCATATTTTGAAAGAAAAAAATACAAAATAGAATGTAAAAAAAGCAGATTTTCATATTTAGAAAGAAAAATACATAATAGAATGTAAAAAAGCAAATTTTCGTATTTGGAAATTCAAATTTACAAAATTCAATATAAAAAAAGCAGATTTTCATATTTTGAAAGAAAACATACAAAACAGAAAGTAAAAAAAGCAGATATTCATATTTTGAAAGAAAAAATACAAATTAGAAAGTAAAAAAAAAAGCGGATTTTCATATTTTCAAAGAAAAAATACAAAATATACTGTAAAAAAAGTAGATTTTCATAATTGGAAAGAAAAAATTACGAAATGGAATGTAAGAAAGCAGATTTTCATATTTTGAAAGAAAAAAATACAAAATAGAATGTAAAAAAAGCAGATTTTCATATTTTGAAAGAAATAAATAGAAAATAAAATGTAAAAAGCAGATGTTCATATTTTGAAACAAAAAAGAAAAAAGAAAATGTAAATAAAGCAGCTTTTCATATTTTGATAGAAAAAAATACAAAATAGAATGTAAAAAAGCAGATTTTCATATTTCGAAAGACAAAATACAAAATAGAATGTAAAAAAAGCAGATTTTCATATTTTGAAAGAAAAAATACAAAATAGAATGTAAAAAAAGCAGATTTTCATATTTAGAAAGAAAAACGCATAATAGAATGTAAAAAAGCAAATTTTCGTCTTTGGAAATTAAATATACAAAATTCAATATAAAAAAGCAGATTTTCATATTTTGAAAGAAAACATACAAAACAGAAAGTAAAAAATGCAGATATTCATATTTTGAAAAAAAAAATACAAATTAGAAAGTAAAAAAAAAGCGGATTTTCATATTTTCAAAGAAAAAATACAAAATATACTGTAAAAAAAGCAGATTTTCATAAATGGAAAGAATAAATTACAAAATAGAATGTAAGAAAGCAGATTTTCATATTTTGAAAGAAAAAATACAAAATAGAATGTAAAAAAAGCAGATTTTCATATTTTGAAAGAAATAAATAGAAAATAAAATGTAAAAAGCAGATGTACATATTTTGAAACAAAAAAAGATAAAAGAAAATGTAAAAAAAGCAGCTTTTCATATTTTGATAGAAAAAAATACAAAATAGAATGTAAAAAAGCCGATTTTCATAAATACAAAAAATACAAAATACAAGCTACAGAAGGCTGATTTTCATATTTTGAAAGAAAAATATACAAAAGAGAATGTAAATGAAACCAGATTTTCATATTTTGATAGAAAAAAATACAAAATAGAATGTAAAACAGAAGATTTTCATATTTAAATTTTCAAATAAAATGTAAAAAATGCAGATTTTCATATTTTGAAAGAAAAAATACAAAATAGAATCTAAAAAAGCAGATATTCATATTTTGAAAGAAAATACACAAAATAGTAAGCAAAAATGCAGATTTTCATATTTTGAAAAATAACAAACAAAATATAATGTTAAAAAAAATTTTCATATTTTGAAAGAATAACATACAAAATAGAAAATAAATAGAGCAGATTTTCATATTTTGAACGACAAAAAAACAAAATAGAATGTAAAAAAGCAGAATTTCATATTTTGAAAGAAAAAATACAAAATAGAAAGTAAAAAAAGTAGATTTTCATATTTTGAAAAATAAAAATACAAAATAGAATGTAAAAAAAGCAGATTTTCATATTTGGAAAGAAAAATACATAATCGATTTTTAAAAAGCAGATTTTAATATTTGGAAAGTAGAATATACAAAATTCAATATAAAAAAAACAGATTTTCATATTTTGAAAGAAAAAAACAATTTAAAATGTAAAAAAAACATAATTTCATATTTTGAAAGAAAACATACAAAACAGAATGTAAAAAAGCAGATGTTCATATTTTGAAAGGAAAAATACAAAATAGAAAGTAAAAAAAAATCGGATTCTTATATTTTCAAAGAAAAAATACAAAATATAGTGTAAAAAAGCAGATTTTCATAATTTGAAAGAAAAAATTACAAAATTGAATGTAAGAAAGCAGATTTTCATATTTTGAAAGAAAAAAATACAAAATAGAATGTAAAAAAAGCAGATTTTCATATTTTGAAAGAAAAAATACAAAATAGGATGTAAAAAATCTGATTTTCATATTTTGAAAGAAAAAATACAAAATAAAATGTAAAAAGCGGATTTTCATATTTTGAATGTAAAAAGTACAAAATAGAAACTGAAAAAGACTGATTTCCATATTTTGAAAAAAAAAATAGAATGTAAAAAAAGCTGACTTACATATTTTGAAGGAAAATAGAATGGAAAAAGCAGATTTTCATATTTTGAAAAAAAAATACAAAGTAGAATGTAAAAAAAGCAGATTTTCATATTTAGATAGAAAAAAATACTAAATAGAATGCAAAAAAGCAGATTTTCATTTTTTGAAAGAATAAAATAAAAAATTTAATGTACAAAAAGCACATTTTCATATTTTGAAAAGAAAAATACAAAATATAATGTAAAAAAAGCAGATTCTCATATTTTGAAAGAAATAAATAGAAAATAAAATGTAAAAAGCAGATTTTCATATTTTGAAAGAAAAAATACAAAATAGAATGTAAAAAAAGTAGATTTTCATATTTTGAAAGAAAAACAAAGAAAATATAATGTTAAAAAAAAAGATTTTCATATTTTGAAAGAATAACATACAAAATAGAAACTAAATAGCGCAGATTTTCATATTTTGAAGGTAAAAAATACAAAATAGAGTATAAAAAAGCAGATTCTCATATTTTGAAAGAAAAATACAAAATACAATGCAAAAAATGCAGATTTTCATATTTTGAAATAAAATATACAAAATAGAATGTAAAAAAAGCAGATTTTCATAATTTGAAAGAAACAATTTAAAAATATAATGTAAAAAGAAAAGATTTTCATAATTTGAAAGATGTAAAAAAGCAGATTTTCATATTTAGAAAGAAAAAATACAAAAAAATAATGTAAAAAAGCAGATTTTCAAATTTTGAAACAAAAAATACAAAGTAGAATGTAGAAAAGACTTTCATATTTTGAAAGAAAAAATTACAAAATAGAATGTAAAAAAGATTTTCATGTTTTTAAAGAAAAATTACACAATTCAAAGTAAAAGAAGCAGATTTTCATATTTTGAAAGAAAAAATGCTAAATATAAAGGCAAATGCTGATTTTCATATTTTGAAATAAAATATACAAAATAAAATGTAAAAAAAGCAGACATTCATATTTTGAAAGACAAATGTACAAAATAGAATGCAAAAAAGCAGAGTTTCATATTTTGAAACAAACAAGAAAAAATATAATGTAAAAAAAGCAGCTTTTCATATTTTGATAGAAAAAAATACAAAATAAAGAGTAAAAAAAGCAGATTTTCCTATTTAGAAGAAAAAGATACAAAATAGAGTGCAAAATATGCAGATTTTCATATTTTCATAGAAAAAATACAAAATAGAATGTAAAAAAGCAGATTTTCATATTTTGAAAGAAAAAAATACAAAATAGAATGTAAAAAAAGTAGATTTTCATATTTTGAAAGAAAAAAATACAAAATAGAAAGCAAAAATGCAGATTTTCATATTTTGCAATAAAAACAATCAAAATATAATGTTAATAAAAAAGATTTTCATATTTTGAAAGAAAAACATACAAAATAGAAAGTAAACAAAGCAGATTTTCATATTTAGAAAGAAAAAGATACAAAATAGAGTGCAAAAAATGCAGATTTTCATATTTGGATAGAAAAAATACAAAATAGAATATAAAAAAGCAGATTTTCATATTTTGAACGAAAAAAATAGAAAATAGAAAGTAAAAAAGCAGATTTTCATATTTTGAAAGAAAAAGATACAAAATAGAGAGTAGAAAATGCAGATTTTCATATTTTGAAAGAAAAAATACAACACAGAAAGCAAAAATGCATATTTTAAACTTTTGAAAGAGAAACAGACAAAATAAAATGTTAAAAAAAAGGTTTTCATATTTTGAAAGAAAAACATACAAAATAGAAAGTAAACAAAGCAGATTTTCATATTTTCAAGGTAAAAATACAAAATAGAGTATAAAAAGCAGATACTCATATTTTGAAAGAAAAAATACAAAATAGAATGTAAAAAAAGAAGATTTTCATAATGTGAAAGAAAAAAAAATAGAAAGTAAAAAATGCAGATTTTCATATTTTGAAATAAAAAATACAAAATAGAATGTAAAAAAAGCAGATTTTCATAATTTGAAAGAAAAAATTAAAAAATGGTATGTAAAAAAAGCAAATTTTCATAATTTGAAAGATGTAAAAAAGCAGATTTTCATATTTAGAAAGAAAAAATGCAAAAAAGAATGTAAAAAAAGCAGATGTTCATATTTTGAAATAAAAAATACAAAATAGAATGTAAAAAAAAGCAGACTTTCATATTTTAATTGAAAAAATACAAAATAGAATGTAAAAAAAGCCGATTTTCACATTTTGAAAGACAAAAATACAAAATAAAATGAAAAAACAGATCTGCATATATTGAATGAAAAAATACAAAATAGAAATTCAACAAAGCAGATTTTCGTATTTTGAAAGAAAACATACAAAATAGAATGTGAAAAAAGCAGATTTTTATATTTTGAACGAAAAAATACATAATAGAAAGTAAAAAAAGCAGATTTTCATATTTTGAACGAAAAAGATACAAAATAGAGTGTAAAAAATGCAGATTTTCATATTTTGAAAGAAAAAATACAAAATAGAATCTAAAAAGCATATATTCATATTTTGTAGAAAAAATACAAAATAGAAAGTAAAAATGGAGATTTCCATCTTTCGAAAAAAGAAACAGACAAAATATAATGTTAAAAAAAAGATTTTCATATTTTGAAAGAAAAACATACAAAATAGAAAGTAAAGAAAGCAGATTTTCATATTTTGAAGGTAAAAAATACAGAACTGAGTATAAAAAAGCAGATTGTCATATTTTGAAAGAAAAAATACAAAATAGAATGTAAAAAAAGCAAATTTCCATAATGTGATAGGAAAAACAATAGAATGTAAAAAAAGCAGATTTTCATATTTTGAAATAAAAATTAATAAATATAATGTAAAAAAAGAAGCTTTTCATATTTTGATAGTAAAAATACAAAATAGAATGTAAAAAATCAGATTTTCATATTTGGAAAACAAAAATACAAAATATAATGTAAAAAAAGCAGTTTTTCGTATTTTGAAAGAAAAAAATACAAAATAGAATGTAGAAAAAGCAGATTTTCCTATTTAGAAAGAAAAAGATACAAAATAGAGTGCAAAAAATGCAGATTTTCAGATTTTGATGGAAAAAAATACAAAATATAATATGAAAAAGCACATTTTCATATTTTGAAAGAAAAAAATACAAAATAGAGTATAAAAAAGCAGATACTCATATGTTGAAAGAAAAAAATATAAAATAGAATGTAAAAAAAGCAGATTTTCATATTTTGAACGAAAAAATTACAAAATAGAAAGTAAGAAAAGCAGATTTTCATATTTTGTAAGAAAAAGATACAAAATAGATTGTAAAAAATGCAGATTTTCATTTTTTTGCAAGAGAAACAGACAAAATATAATGTTAAAAAAAGGTTTTCATATTTTGAAAGAAAAACATACAAAATAGAAAGTAAACAAAGCAGATTTTCATATTTTGAAGGTAAAAAATACAAAATAGAGTATAAAAAAGCCGACACTCATAAGTTGAAAGAAAAAATACAAAATAGAATGAAAAAAAAGCAGATTTTCATAATGTGAAAGAAAAAAAAAATAGAATGTAAAAATGCAGATTTTCATATTATGAAATAAAAAAATACAAAATAGAATGTAAAAAAATCAGATTTTCATAATTTGAAAGATGTAAAAAAGCAGATTTTTATATTTAGAAAGAAAAAAATGCAAAAAAGAATGTAAAAAAGCAGAATTTCATATTTTGAAAAGAAAATACAAAATAGAATGTAAAAAAAGCAGACTTTCATATTTTAATTGAAAAAAATACAAAATAGAATGTAAAAAAAGCCGATTTTCATATTTTGAAAGACAAACATACAAAATATAATGTTAAAAAATCAGATATTCATGTTTGGTATGAAAAAAATACAAAATAGAAAGTCAACAAAGCAGATTTTTATATTTTGAAAGAAAAAAATACAATACTGTATGTAAAAAAAGCAGATTTTCATATTTTCAAAGATAGAAATACAAAATAGAATGTTAAAAAAAGCAGATTTTCATATTTGGAAAGATGTGAAAAAGCAGATTTTCATATTTTAAAAGAAAAAAATGGTAAATAGAATGTAGAAAAAGCAGATTTTCATATTTTAAAAGAAAAAAACAAAATAGAATGTAAAAAAGGAGATATTCATATTTTGAACGAAAAACATACAAAATAGAAAGTAAAAAAAAGCAGATTTTCATATTTTGAAAGAACAAATACATAATAGAATGTAAAAAAGACTGATTTTCATATTTTGAAAGAAAAAAAATACATAATAAAATGTAAAAAGCAGATTTTCATATTTTGAATGAAAAAATTCAAAATAGAAATTAAAAACGGCTGATTTTCGTATTTTGAAAGAAAAAAAGAAAAATATAATGTAAGAAAAGCAGCTTTTCATGTTTTGATAGAATAAAATACAAAATAGAATGTAAAAAAGCAGATTTTCATATTTTGAAAGAATAAAATACAAAATAGAATGTAAAATAAGCACATTTTCATATTTTGAAAGAAAAAAATACAAAATAGAAGGTAAGAAACGCAGATTTTCTTATTTGGAAAGAAAAACATACAAAATATAATGTTAAAAAATCAGATATTCATGTTTTAAAAAAAAGAGATACAAAATAGAAATTAAACAAAGCAGATTTTCATATTTTGAAGGTAAAAAATACAAAATAGAGTATAAAAAAGCAGATTCTTATATTTTGAAAGAAAAAAATACAAAATAGAATTTAAAAAAGCAGATTTTCATAATGTGAAAGAGGAAAAAATAGAAAGTAAAAAATGCAGATTTTCCGATTTTGAAATAAAAAATACAAAATAGAACGTAAAAAAAGCAGACTTTCATATATTAATAGAAAAAAAATACAAAATAGAATGTAAAATAGCAGATTTTCATATTTTGAAAGACAAGCTTACAAAATAGAATGACAAAAAGCATATTTTCATATTTTGAAAGAAAAAAATACAAAATAATATGTAAAATCGCAGATTTTCATATTTCCAAAGAAAGAAATACAAAATAGAATGTAAAAAAAAGCAGATTATCATATTTTGAAAGATGTAAAAAAGCAGATTTTCATATTTTGAACGAAAAAAATACATAATAGAAAGTAAAAAAGCAGATTTTCATATTTTGAAAGAAAAAGATACAAAATAGATTGTAAAAAATGCAGATTTTCATATTTTGAAAGAAAAAATACAAAATAGAAAGCAAAAATGCAGATTTTCAAATTTCGAAAGAGAAACAGACAAAATATAATGTTAAAAAAAGGGTTTTCATATTTTAAAAGAAAAACATAAAACATAGATAGTAAACAAAGCAGATTTTCATATTTTGAAGTTAAAAAATACAAAACAGTGTATAAAAAAGCAGATACTCATATTTTGAAAGAAATACAAAATAGAATGTAAAAAAAGCAGATATTCATCATGTGAAAGAAAAAACAATAGAAAGTAAAAAATGCAGATTTTCATATTTTGAAATAAAAAGTACAAAATAGAATGTAAAAAAAGCAGATTTTCATAATTTGAAAGAAAAAATTAAAAATAGAATGTAAAAAAAGCAGATTTTCATAATTTGAAAGATGTAAAAAAACAGATTTTGATATTTAGAAAGAAAAAATGCAAAAAAGAATGTAAAAAAAGCAGAATTTCATATTTTGAAAAGAAAATACAAAATAGAATGTAAAAAAAGCAGACTTTCATATTTTGAAAGACAAAAATACAAAATAGGATGAAAAAAATAGATTTGCATATTTTGAATGAAAAAAATACAACATAGAAAGTCAACAAAGCAGATTTTCATATTTTGAAAGAAAAAAATACAATATTGTATGTAAAAAAAGCAGATTTTCATATTTTCAAAGAAAGAAATACAAAATAGAATGTAAAAAAGCAGATTTTCATATTTGGAAAGATGTAAAAAAGCAGATTTTCTATTTTCAAAGAAAAAATACAAAATAGAATGTAGAAAAAGCAGATTTTCATATTTTAAAAGACAAAAAAACAAAATAGAATGTACAAAAAGCAGATTTTCATATTTTGAAAGACAAAATACAAAATAGAAAGTAAAAAAAGCAGATATTCATATTTTGAACGAAAAACATACAAAATAGAAAGTAAAAAAAGCAGATTTTCATATTTTGAAAGAAAAATACATAATAGAATGTAAAAAAGACTGATTTTCATATTTTGAAAGAAAAAAATACAAAATAGAAAGTAAAAACGGTTGATTTTCGTATTTTGAAAGAAAAAAAGAAAAATATAATGTAAGAAAAGCAGCTTTTCATGTTTTGATAGAATAAAATACAAAATAGAATGTAAAAAAGCAGATTTTCATATTTTGAAAGAAAAAAATACAAAATAGAATGTAAATTAAGCAGATTTTCATATTTTGAAAGAAAAAATTACAAATTATTTGGAAAGAAAAACATACAAAATATAATGTTAAAAAATCAGATTTTCATGTTTGAAACAAAGACATACAAAATAGAAATTAAACAAAGCAGATTTTCATATTTTATAGGTAAAAAATACAAAATAGAGTATAAAAAAGCAGATACTCATATTTTGAAAGAAAAAAATACAAAATAGAATAAAAACAAGCAGATATTCATAATGTGAAAGTGAATAAAATAGAAAGTAAAAAATGCAGATTTTCCGATTGTGAAATAAAAAATACAAAATAGAATGTAAAAAAAGCAGAATTTCATATTTTGAAAGAAAAAATAAAAAATAGAATGTAAAAAATGCAGATTTTAATCATTTGAGAGGAAAAATACAAAATAGAATGTAAAAAAGGCTGATTTTCATATTTTGAAAACAGAATACAAAATAGAATGTAAAAAACGCAGACTTTCATATTTTACTTTGATATTTTAATTGAAAAAAATAAAAAACATACAAAATAGAAAGTAAACAAAGCAGATTTTCCTATTTAGAAAGAAAAACATGCAAAATATAATGTTAAAAATGCAGATTTTCATATTTTGAAGGAAAGACATACAAAATAAAAAGTAAACAAAGCAGATTTACATATTTTGAAGGTAAAAAAAACAAAATAGAGTATAAAAAAAGCAGATTTTCATATTTTGAAAGAAAAAATACAAAATAGAATGGAAAAAAAGCAGATTTTCATAATGTGAAAGAAAAAAAACAAAATAGAATGTAAAAAGACAGCTTTTCATATTTTGAAAGAAAAAATTAAAAAACAGAATGTAAAAAAAGCAGATGTTCATATTTTGAAATAAATAATACAATATGGAATGTAAAAAAGCAGATTTTCATATTTTGAAAGAAAAAATTACAAAATAGAATGTAAAAATGCAGATTTTCATATTTTGAAAGAAAAAATACAAAATAGAATGTAAAAAAAACAGATTTTCATATTTTAAAAGACAAAAAAACAAAATAGAATGTAAAAAAAGCAGATTTTCATATTTTGTAAGAAAAAATACAAAATAGAAGGTAAAAAACAGATTTTCATATTTTGAAAGAAAAAATAGAAAATAGAAAGTCAAACAAGCAGACTTTTATATTTTGGAAGAAAAAATACAAAATAGAATGTAAAAAAGCAGATTTTCATAATTTGAAAGAAAATATACAAAATTGAATGTAAGAAATGCAGATTTTCATATGTTGAAAGACAAAAAAACAAAATAGAATGTAAAAAAGCAGATTTTCATATTTTGAAAGAAAAAATACAAAATAGAATGTCAAAAAGGCTGATTTTCATATTTTGAAAGAAAAAATACAAAATAGAATGTAAAAAAGTCTGATTTTCATATTTTGAAAGAAAAAATACAAAATAAAATGTGAAAAGCAGATTTTCATATTTTGAAAGAAAAAAATACAAAATAGAATCTAAAAAAGACTGATTGTCATATTTTGAAATAAAAACATAAAAAATAGAATGTAACAAAATCAGCTTTTCATATTTTGAAAGAAAAATATACAAAATATAAAATGCAGATTATCATATTTTGAAAAAAAAATAGAATGTAAAAAGAAGCAGATTTTCATATTTTGAAAGAAAAAAATACTAAATAGAATGCAAAAAAAGAGATTTTCATATTTTGAAAGTAAAAAATACAAAATAGAATGTAATAAAACAGATTTTATTAATTTGAAACATGTAAACAAGCAGATTTTCATATTTTGAAAGAAAAAATACAACAAAAGAATGTAAAAAAAGCAGATTTTCATATTTTGATTGAAAAAAATTCAAAATAGAAAGTAAAACAAGCATATTTTTATATTTTGAAAGAAAAAGATACAAAATAGAATGTAAAAAAGCAGATTTTAAGAATTAGAAAGATGTAAAATGGCAGATTTTCACATTTCGAAAGAAAAAAATACAAAATATAATGTAAAAAATGCAGATTATCATATTTTGAAAGAAAAACATACAAATTAGAAATTAAAAAAAAGCAGATTTTCATATTTCGAAGGTAAAAAATACAAAATGGTGTGTAAAAATGCCGATTTTCGTATTTTGAAAGAAACAAATACAAAATAGAAAGTCTCAAAAGCAGATTTTCATATTTCGAAAGAAAAAATACAAAATAGAAAGTAAAAAATGGTGATTTTCATAATTTGAAAGAAAAAATACAAAATAGAATGTAAAAAATCAGACTTTCATATTTTAATTGAAAAAAATTCAAAATAGAATGTAAAAGAGCCGATTTTCATATTTTGAAAGAAAAAGTACAATATACAAAGTCAAAAAAGCAGATATTCATATTTTTAAAGAAAAAAATACAAAATAGAATTTTAAAAAATCTGATTTTCATATTTTGAAAAAAAATACAAAATAGAAAGTAAAAAAAGCAGATTTTCATAATTTGAAAGAAAAAATACAAAATATAAATTAAAAAAAGCAGATTTTTTTATTTTGAAAAAAAATACAAAATATAATCTAATAAAAGCAGATTTTAATATTTTAAAAGAAAAAATACAAAATAGAATGTCAAAAAGGTTGATTTTCATATTTTGAGAGAAAAGCACACAATAGATTGTAAAAAAAAGCAGATTTTCATATATTGATAGAAAAAGATACAAAATAGAGTGTAAAAACTGCAGATTTTCATGTTTTGAAAGAAAAAAATACAAAAGAGAATCTAAAAAAAAGCAGATTTCCATACGTTGAAAGATGTAAAATATCAGATTTTCATATTTTGAAAGAAAAAGATACAAAATAGAATGTAAAAAAAGCAGATTTACATATTTTGAAAGAAAAAATACAAAATAGAATGAAAAAGCAGATTTTCATATTTTGAATGAAAAAAATACAAGATGGAAAATAAAAAAGACTGATTTTCATATTTTGAAAGAAAAAATACAAAATAAAATATAAAAAAAGCTGATTTTCCTATTTAGAAAGAAAAAATACAAAATAGAATATAAAAAGCAGATTTTCATATTTTGAATGAAAAAATACAAAAACAAAATTTTCATATTTTTAAAGAAATAAATACAAAATAGAATGTAAAATAAGCAGCTTTTCATATATTGAAAATACAAATAGAAACTAAAAAAGACTGATTTTCATATTTGGAAAGAAAAAAATAGAAAATAAAATGTAGAAAGCAAATTTTCATATTTTGAATGAAAAAATACAAAAAAGAAAATAAAAAACGCAGTTTTTCATATTTTGAAAGACAAAAAATACAAAATAGAAAGTAAAAAGAAAAAAAATACGAAATATAATGTTAAAAATGCAGATTATCATATTTTGATAAAAAAACATGCATAATAGAAAGTAAAAAAAGCAGATTCTCATATTTTGAAGTTAAAAAATACAAAATAGTGTGTAAAAAAAGCAGATTCTCATATTTGGAAAGAAAAAATTACAAAATGTAATGTAAAAAAAGCAGAATTTCATAATTTGAAAGAAAAAAAAATAGAATGTAAAAAAAGCATATTTTTATATTTTGAAAGAAAAAAATACAAAATAGAATGTAATAAAACAGATTTTCATAATTTGAATGATGTAAAAAAGCAGATTTTCGTATTTTGAAAGAAAAAAAATACAAAATGAATTTTAAAAAAGCAGATTTTCATATTTTGAAAAAAAAATACAAAGTAGAATGTAAAAAAAGCAGATTTTTATATTTTGAAAGAAAAAAGGCAATATATGAAGTAAAAAAGTTTGTTTTTCATATTTTGCAAGAAAAAATTCAAAATAGAATGTAAAGAAACCAGACTTTCATATTTAAATTTTAAAAAATACAAAATAGAATGTAAAAAAACAGATTTTCATATTTTGAAAGACAAAAATACAAGATAGTGTGTAAAAAATTCAGATTTTCATATTTTGACAGAAAAAAATACAAAATAGAATGTAAAAAAAGCAGATTTTCATATTTTGATAGAAAATGATACAAAAAAGAAAATAAAAAAGGCTGATCTTCATATTTTGAGAGAAAAAATACAAAATAGAATGTAAAATCAACAGCTATTCATATATTGATAGAAGAAAATACAAAATAGAAAGTAAAAAAAGCAAATTTTCATATTTTGATAGAAAAAGATACAAAAAAGTGTGTAAAAAATGCAGATTTTCATATTTTGAAAGAAAAAAATACAAAAGACAATCTAAAAAAGCAGATTTTCATATTTTGAATGATGTAAAAAAGCAGATTTTCATGTTTTGAAAAAAAATACAAAATACAATGTAAAAAAGCAGATTTTCATATTTTGATAGAAAAAATACAAAATAGAATGTAAAAAAGCAGATATTCATTTTTTGAAAGAAAAAATACAAAATTCAATGTAATAAAAAGCAGATTTTCATGTTTTGAAAGAAAAAAATAGAAAATAAAATGTAAAAAGCAGATTTTCATGAAAAAAATACAAAAAACACAATAAGAAAAGAGATTTTCATATTTTGAATGAAAAAATACAAAATAAAATGTAAAATAAGCAGCTTTTCATATATTGATAGAGGAAAATACAAAAATAGAATGTCAAAAAGCAGATTTTCATAATTTTGAAAGAAACAAATACAAAATAAAATGTAAAAAAAGCAGATTTTCATATTTGTAAAGAAAAAAATACAAAATATAAAGTTTAAAAATCAGATTTTCATATTTTGAAGGTAAAAAATACAAAATATGGTTTAAAAAAGCAGATTCTCATATTTTGAAAGAAAAAAAAATACAAAATAGAATGTAAAAATGCAGATTTTCATAATTTGACAGAAAAGAATTAGAAAGTAAAAAAAAGCAGATTTTCATATTTTGATAGAAAACATACAAAATAGAATGTAAAAAAACAGATTTTCATATTTATATTGAAAAAAAACAAAATAGAATGTAAAAAAAGCAGATTTTCATATTTTGAAAGAAAAAAATACAAAATAGAAAGTAAAATAAGAAAAAAATACAAAATATAATGTTAAAAATGCAGATTATCATATTTTGAAAAAAAAACATACAAAATAGAAAGTAAAAAAAGCAAATTCTCATAATTTGAAGGTAAAACATACAAAATACTCTGTAAAAAAAGCAGATTCTCATATTTGGAAAAACAAAATACAAAATAGAATGTAAAAAAAGCAGATTTTCATAACTTGACAGACAAAAAATAGAATGTAAAAAGAGCAGATTTTCATATTTTGAAAGAAAAAATACAAAATAGAATGTAATAAAACAGGTTTTCATGATTTCAAAGATGTAAAAAAGCAGATTTTCATATTTTGAAAGAAAAAATACAAAAAAAGAATTTTAAAAATAGCAGATTTTCATATTTTTAAAGAAAAAATACAATAAAAGACTTTTTAAAAAGCAGATTGTCATATTTTGAAAGAAAACATACAAATTAGAATGTGAATAAAGAGATTTTCATATTTATATTTAAAAAATAACAAAATAGAATGTAAAAAAAGCAGATTTTCATGTCTTGATAGAAAAAATACAAATAGAGTGTAAAAATTGCAGATTTTCATATTTTGAAAGAAAACATACAAATTAGAATGTGAATAAAGAGATTTTCATATTTATATTGAAAAAAATACAAAATAGAATGTAAAAATAGCAAATTTTCATATTTTGATAGAAAAGATACAAAATAGAATATAAAAAAAGCAGATGTTCACATTTGGAAAGAAGAAAATACAAAATATAATGATAAACATACGGATTATCATATTTTGAAAGAAAACATACAAATTAGAATGTGAATAAACAGATTTACGTATTTATTTTGAAAAAAAAATAAAATTGAATGTAAAAAAGCAGATTTTCATATCTTGAAAGAAAAAATGCAAAATAGAGTGTAAAAATTGCAGATTTTCGTATTTTGATAGAAAAATACAAAATAGAATGTAAAAAAAGCAGATTTTCACATTTGGAAAGAAGAAAATACAAAATATATTGATAAACATGCGGATTATCATATTTCGAAAGAAAAACATACAAAATAGAAAGTTAAAACAGCAGATTTGCATATTTGAAGAAAAAAATACAAAATAGCATGTAAAAAGAGAAGATTTTCATATTTTCAAACAAAAATACAAAACAGAATGTAAAAAAAGCAGATTTTTATATTTTGAAAGAAAAAATACAAAATAGAATGAAAAAAAGCAGATTTTCATATTTTGAAAGAAAAAATACAAAATAGAATGTAATAAAACAGGTTTTCATGATTTCAAAGATGTAAAAAAGCAGATTTTCATATTTTGAAAGAAAAAATACAAAAAAAGAATTTTTAAAATGCAGATTGTCATATTTTGAAAGAAAACATACAAATTAGAATGTGAATAAACAGATTTTCATATTTATATTGAAAAAATAACAAAATAGAATGTAAAAAAAGCAGATTTTCATGTCTTGATAGAAAAAAATACAAATAGAGTGTAAAAATTGCAGATTTTCATATTTTGATAGAAAAAAATACAAAATAGAATGTAAAAAAAGCAAATTTTCATATTTTGATAGAAAAGATACAAAATAGAATATAAAAAAAGCAGATGTTCACATTTGGAAAGAAGAAAATACAAAATATAATGATAAACATACGGATTATCATATTTCGAAAGAAAAACATACAAAATAGAAAGTTAAAACAGCAGATTTGCATATTTGAAGAAAAAAATACAAAATAGCATGTAAAAAGAGAAGATTTTCATATTTTCAAACAAAAATACAAAATAGAATGTAAAAGAAGCAGATTTTTATATTTTGAAAGAAGAAATACAAAATAGAATGAAAAAAAGCAGATTTTCATATTTTGAAAGAAAAAATACAAAACAGAATGTAAAAAATGCAGATTTTCATAATTTGAAAGATGGACAAAGCAGATTTTCTAATTTTGAAAGAAAAAATACAAAATTGAATTTTTAAAAAACAGATTTTTATATTTTGAAAGAAAACATACAAATTAGAATGTAAAGAAATAGATTTTCATATTTATATTGAAAAAAAAACAAAATAGAATGTAAAAAAAGCAGATTTTCATATCTTGAAAGAAAAAAATACAAAATAGAAAGTAAAAAAAGAAAAAAATACAAAATATAATGTTAAACATGCAGATTATCATATTTTGAAAAAAAAACATACAAAATAGAAAGTAAAAAAAGCAGACTTTCATATTTTGAAAGTAAAAAATACAAAATTCTCATATTTGGAAAGAACAAAAAACAAAATAGAATGTAAAAAATAGCAGATTTTCATAATTTGAAAGAAAAAATAGAATGTATAAAAAGCAGATTTTCATATTTTGAAAAAAAAATACAAAGTATAATGTAAAAAAAGCAGGTTTTTATATTTTGAAAGAAAAATTGCAAAATAGAAAGTAAAAAAGTTTGTTTTTCATATTTTGGAAGAAAAAATACAAAATAAAATGTAAAAAACCAAGACTTTCATATTTTAATTGAAAAAAATACAAAATAGAATGTAAAGAAAACAGATCTTCATATTTTGAAAGACAAAAATACAAAATGGAGTGTAAAAAATGCAGATTTTCATATTTTGAAAGAAAAAATGCAAAATAGAATGTAAAAAAAGCAGATTTTCATATTTTGATAGAAAAGATACAAAATAGAATGTAAAAAGGCATATTGTCACATTTGGAAAGAAGAAAATGCAAAATATAATGTTAAACATGCGGATTTTCATATTTTCAAACAAAAAAATACAAAATAGAATGTAAAAAAGCGGATTTTCATAATTTGAAAGATGTAAAAAAGCAGATATTCATATTTTGAAAGAAAAAAATACAAAATTTAAGTTAAAATAAGCAGATTATTATATTTTGAAAGAAAAAATACAAAATATAATGTAAAAAAAGCAGAATTTCATATTTTGAAAGAAAAAATACAAAATAGAATGAAAAAATCAAACTTTCATATTTGGAAAGAAAAAATACAAAGAAAAGTTAAAAAAAAAGCAGATTTTCCCATTGTGATATAAAAACTACAAAATAGAATGTAAAAAATGCAGATTTTCATATTTTGAAAATGTAAAAAAGCAGATTTTCATATTTTGAAAGAAAAAAATTCAAAATTCAATGTCAAAATGTAGATTTTCATATTTTGAAAGAAAAAAATGCAAAATATAATGTAAAAAAGCAGATTTTCATATTTTGATAGAAAAGATACAAAATAGAATGTAAAAAAGCATATTTTCACATTTGGAAAGAAGAAAATGCAAAATATAATGTTAAACATGCGGATTCTCATATTTTAAAAGAAAAACATACAAAATAGAAAGTCAAAAAAGCAGATTTTCACATTTTGAAAGAAAGAAATACCAAATAGCATGTGAAAAAAGAAGATATTCATATTTTCAAACAAAAAAATACAAAATATAATGTAAAAAAAGCGATTTTCATAATTTGAAAGATGTAAAAAAGCAGATATTCATATTTTGAAAGAAAAAATACAAAATTGAAGGTAAAAAAAGCAGATTATTATATTATGAAAGAAAAAATACAAAATATAATGTAAAAAAAGCAGAATTTCATATTTTGAAAGAAAAAATACAAAATAGAATGAAAAAAATCAAACTTTCATATTTGGAAAGAAAAAAATACAAAGAAAAGTAAAAAAAAAGCAGATTTTCCTATTGTGATAGAAAAACTACAAAATAGAATGTAAAAGATGCAGATTTTCATATTTTGAAAATGTAAAAAAGCAGATTTTCATATTTTGAAAGAAAAAAATTCAATGTCAAAATGTAGATTTTCATATTTTGAAAGAAAAAATACAAAATAGAATGTAAAAAATGCTGATTTTCATATTTTGAATGAAAAAATACAAAATAGAATTTAAAAAAAGCAGATTTTCATATTTTGAAAAAAAAATACAAAGCATAATATAATCAAAGCAGATTTTAATATTTTAAAGAAAAAAATACAAAATAAAATGTAAAAAGCAGATTTTCATATTTTGAATGAAAAACATACAAAATAGATAATAAAAAAAGCTGATTTTCATATTTTGAGAGAAAAAATACAAAAAAGAATGTAAAATAGCCGCTTTTCAGATATTGATAGAAGAAAATTTAAAATATAATGTTAAACATGCGGATTCTCATATTTTGAAAGAAAAAAATACAAAATAGAATGTAAAAAAAGAAGATTTTCATATTTTCCAACACAAAAATACAAAATAGAATGTAAAAAAAGCGGATTTTCATAATTTGAAAAATGTAAAAAAGCAGGTATTCATATTTTGAAAGAAAAAATACAAAATATAATGTAAAAAAAGCAGATTTTCATATTTTGAAAGAAAAAATGCAAAGTAGAATGTGAAAAAGCAGATTTTTATATTTTGAAAGAAAAATGGCAAAATAGGAAGTAAAAAAGTGTGTTTTTCATATTTTGAAAGAAAAAATACAAAAAAGAATGTAAATAAACCAGACTTTCATATTTTAATTGAAAGAAATACAAAATAGAGTGTAAAAAATGCAGATTTTCATATTTTGAAAGAAAATAATACAGAATAGAATGTAAAAAAAACAGATTTTCATATTTTGATAGAAAACATACAAAATAAAATGTAAAAAAGCACATTTTCACATTTGAAAGAAGAAAATACAAAATATAATGTTAAACATTCGGATTGTCATATTTTGAAAGAAAAACATACAAAATAGAAAGTAAAGAATAAAAATACATTTTCTTATTTTGAAAGATGTATAAACGCAGATTTTCATATTTTGAAAGAAAACAATTCAAAATTCAATGTCACAAATGTAGATTTTCATATTTTCAAAGAGAAAATACAAAATTGAAGTTTTAAAAAATCAGAATTTTCATATTTTGAAAGAAAAAATACAAAACAGAATGTAAAAATGGCTGATTTTCATATTTTGAAAGAGAAAAATACAAAATAGAATGTAAAAAAAGCAGATTTTCATATTTTGAAAAAAAAATACAAAATATAAAATAATAAAATCAGATTTTCATGTTTTAAATAAAAAAATCCAAAATAAAATGTAAAAAGCAGATTTTCATATTTTGAATTAAAAAAAATAAAAAGAAAAAATGTAAAAAACGCAGATTTTCATATTTTGAAAAAAAAATACAAAATAGAATGTAAAAAAACAGATTTTCATATTTTGAAAAAAAAAAGAAAAATAGAATGTAAAAAAAGCAGATTTTAATATTATGAAAGAAAAAAAAAGACAACATATAATGTAATAAAACTGATTTTCATAATTTCAAACATGTAAAAAAGCAGATTTTTATATTTTGAAAAAAAAATATACAAAATAGAATGTAAAAAAAGCAGATTTTCATATTTTGGAAAGAAATACAAAGTAGAATGTAAAAAAAGCAGATTTTCATATTTTGAATGAAAAATTGCAAAATAGGAAGTAAAAATGTGTATTTTTCATATTTTGAAAGAAAAAATACAAAATAGAATGTAAAAACAGCAGACATTCATATTTTAATTGAAAAAAATACAAAATAGAGTGTAAAAAATGCAGATTTTCATATTTTGAAAGAAAAAATACAAAATAGAATGTAAAACGGTCTGATTTTCATATTTTGAAAGAAAAAATGCAATATAGAATGTAAAAAAACAGATTGTTTTATTTTGAAAGATGTAAAAAAGCAGATTTTTTTTATTTTGAAAGAAAAAAGTTCAAAATTCAATGTCAAAAATATAGATTTTCATATTTTGAAAGAAAAAATACAAAATAGAAATTGAAAAAAGCAGATTTTCATATTTTGAAAGAAAAAATACAAAATTGATGTTAAAAGAATCAGTTTTTCATATTTTGAAAGAAAAAATACAAAATAGAATGTAAAAAAGCAGATTTTCATATTTTGAAAGAAAAAATACAAAATTGAAAGTAAAAAAACTAGACTTCCATATTTTGAAATAAAAAGATGCAAAATAGAGTGTAAAAAATGCAGATTTTCATATTTTGAAAGAAAAAAATACAAAATAGAAAGCAAAAATGCAGATTTTCATATTTTGAAAGAAATAATACAAAATACAATGTTAAAAAAGCAGATTTTCATATTTTGAACGTAAAAAATACAAGATATAGCGTAAAAAAGCAGATTCTCATATTTTGAAAGAAAAAATACAAAATACAATGTAAAAAAAGCAGCTTTTCATAATTTGACAAAAAACAATAGAAAGTAAAACAAGCAGATTTTCATATTTTGAAAAAAAAACACAAAATAGAATGTAAAAATATCAGATTTTCATATTTTGAAAGAAAAAAGTACAAAATGTAATGTAAAAAAAAAGCAGAATTTCATAATTTGAAAGAAAAAATAGGATGTAAAAAAAGCATATTTTCATAGAATGTAATAAAACAGATTTTCATAATTTGAATGATGTAAAAAAGCAGATTTTCGTATTTTGAAAGAAAAAAAATACAAAATGAATTTTAAAAAACAGATTTTCATATTTTGAAAAAAAATACAAAGTAGAATGTAAAAAAAGCAGATTTTCATATTTTGAAAGAAAAAAGGCAATATATGAAGTAAAAAAGTTTGTTTTTCATATTTTGCACGAAAAAATTCAAAATAGAATGTAAAGAAACCAGACTTTCATATTTAAATTTTAAAAAAATACAAAATAGAATGTAAAAAAACAGATTTTCATATTTTGAAAGACAAAAATACAAGATAGTGTGTAAAAAATTCAGATTTTCATATTTTGACAGAAAAAAATACAAAATAGAATGTAAAAAAAGCAGATTTTCATATTTTGATAGAAAATGATACAAAAAAGAAAATAAAAAAGGCTGATCTTCATATTTTGATAGAAAAAATACAAAATAGAATGTAAAATCAACAGCTATTCATATATTGATAGAAGAAAATAAAAAATAGAAAGCAAAAAAAGCAAATTTTCATATTTTGATAGAAAAAGATACAAAAAAGAGTGTAAAAAATGCAGATTTTCATATTTTGAAAGAATAAAATACAAAAGACAATCTAAAAAAGCAGATTTTCATATTTTGAATGATGTAAAAAAGCAGATTTTCATGTTTTGAGAAAAAATACAAAATAGAATGTAAAAAAATCAGATTTTCATATTTTGATAGAAAAATTACAAAATAGAATGTAAAAAAGCAGATTTTCATTTTTTTCAAAGAAAAAAATACAAAATTCAATGTAAAAAATGCAGATTTTCATATTTGGAATGAAAAAAATACAAAATAGATAATAAAAAAAGCTGATAGAAAAAAAATGCAAAATAGAATGTAAAATAGCAGCTTTTCAGATATTGAGAGAAGAAAATACAAAATAGAAAGTAAAAAAAGCAGATTTTCATATTTTGAAAGAAAAACATACAAAATAGTGTGTGAAAAAAGGCTGATTTTCATATTTCGAAAGAACAAAATACAAAATAAAATGCAAAAAGCAGATTTTCATATTTTGAATGAAAAAAATACAAAATAGAAACTACAAAAGGCTCATTTTCATATTTTGAAGTAAAAATAAAAAATAGAATGTAAAAAAAGCCGTTTTTCATATTTTGCAAGAAAAAATACAAAATAGAAGGTAAAAAAAACAGATTTTCATATTTTGAAAGAAAAAATACAAAATTGAAAGTAAAAAAACTAGACTTCCATATTTTGAAAGAAAAAGATGCAAAATAGAGTGTAAAAAAAGCAGATTTTCATATTTTGAAAGAAAAATAAAAAATAAAATCTAAACAAAGCAGATTTTCCTATTTTGAAAGAAAAAAATACAAAATATAATGTTACAAAAGCTTATTTTCATATTTTGAACGATAAAAATACAAAATAGAAAGTAAAAAATGCAGATTTTCATATATTGAAGGTAAAAATTACAAAATATGGTGTAAAAAAAGCACATTCTCATATTTTGAAAGAAAAACATACTATATAGAATGTAGAAAAAAGCAGATTTTCATATTTTTAAAGAAAAAATGAAAAATAGAATGTAAAAAAAGCAGATTTTCATATTTTGAAAGAAAAAGGTCCAAAATACAATGTATAAAAAGCAGATTTTCATTATTTGAACGATGTAAAAAAAGCAGATTTTCATATTTTGTAAGAAAAAATACAAAACAGAATGTAAAAAAAGGACATTTTCGTATTTAAATTGAAAAAAATACAAAATAGAATGTAAAAAATGCTGATTTTCATATTTTAAAGCAAAAACTACAAAATAAAATGTTAAAAGCAGATTTTCATTTTGGATGAAAAAAATACAAAATAGAAACTAAAAATGCTGATTTTCATATTTTCAAAGGAAAAATACAAAATAGAATGTAAAAAAGGGTGATTTTCATAATTTGAAAGAAAAAAATACAAAAGGGAATGTAAAAAATCAGATTTTCATCTTTTAAAAAAAAAACAAAATAAAATGTAAAAAAATCTGATTTTCATATTTTGATAGAAAAAATACAAAATAGAATGTAAAAAAGCAGATTTTCATTTTTTCAAAGAAAAAAATACAAAATTCAATGTAAAAAATGCAGATTTTCATATTTTAAATAAGAAAATACAAAATATGATGTAAAAAAGCAGATTTTCATATTTGGAAAGAAAAAATACAAAATAGAATGTAAAATAATCAGCTTTTCATATATTGATAGAAGAAAATACAAAATAGAAACTAAAAAAACAGATTTTCATATTTTGAAAGAAAAACATACATAATAAATGAAAAAAAAGCAGATTTTCATATTATTGAAAGAAAAAGGTGCAAAATAAGTGTAAAAAATGCAGATTTTCAAATTTTGAAAGAAAAAAACTACAAAATAGAAAGAAAAAATGCAGATTTTTATAATTTGAAAGAAAAAATAAACAATATAATGTTAAAAAAGCAGATTTTCATATTTTGAAAACAAAACATACAAAATAGAAAGTAAAAAAGCAGATTTCCATATTTTGAAGGTAAAAAGAACACAATATGGCGTAAAAAATGCAGATTCTCATATTTTGAAAGAAAAAAATACAAAATAGACTGTAAAAAAACAGATTTTCATAATTTGACAGAAAAAATAGAATCTAAAAAAAGCAGATTTTCATATTTCGAAAGAAAAATTTAAGAATATGACGTAAAAAACCAGATTTTCATATTTTGAAATAAAAAAGTACAGAATTCAGTGTAAAACAGCAGATTTTCATAATTTGAGAGAATAAATACAAAATAGAACGTAATAAAAACAGATTCTCATATTCGAAAGAAAAACAATATAAAATAGAAAGTAAAAAAAGCGGATTTTCAGTATTTGAATTATGTAAAACAGCAGATTATCAAATTTAGAAAGAGAAATCTACCAAATTCCATGTAAAAAAAGCAGATTTTCATATTTTGAAAGAAAAAATAATAAATAGTCTGTAAAAAAAGCAGCTTTTCATATTTTGATAGAAAAAAATACAAAATGGAATGTAAAAAAGCAGATTTTCATATTTTGAAAGAAAAAAATAGAAAATGGAATGAAAAAAAGCAGATTTTTATATTTTGAAAGAAAAAATACAAAGAATGTAAAAAAAGTAGATTTACATATTTTGAGGGTAAAAAATACAAATTAGTGTGTAAAACAAGCAGATTCTCATATTTTGAAAGAAAAAATACAAAATACAATTTTAAAAAAGCAGATTTTCATATTTTGAAAGATAAAAACACTAAATAGAATGTAAACAAAGCAGATTTTCTTATTTTGAAAGAAAAAAAATACAAAATAGAATGTAAAAAATGCAGATTTTCATAATTTCAAAGACGTAAAAAAGCAGATTTTCATATATCGAAAGGAAAAAATACAAAATGGAATGTAAAAAAAGCAGACTTTAATATTTTAATTGAAAAAAATACAAAATAGAATGTAAAAAAGCCCATTTTCATATTTTGAAAGAAAAAATACAAAATAGAATGTAAAAAAAGTAGATTTTCATATATTGCAAGAAAAAAATACAAAATAGAAAGTCAAGAATACAGATTTTCATATTTTGAAAGAAAAAAATAAAAAAATATAATGTAATAAATGCAGATGTTCATATTTTCAAAGAAAAATACAAAATAGAAAGTAAAAAAAAGCAGATTTTCATAATTTCAAAGATGTACAAAAGCTGATTTTCATATTGTGAAAGAAAAAATACAAAATAGAATGTAAAAATTCCGACTTTCATATTTTAATTGAAAAATATACAAAATAGAATGTAAAAAAGCTGATTTTCATATTTTGAAAAAAAAAGATATATAATAGAATGTAAACACAGCTGATTTTCATATTTTGAAAGAAAAAATACGAAATAGAATGTCAAAAAGGCTGATTTTCATATTTTGAAACAAAAAATACAAAATAGAATGTAAAAAAAGCAGATTTTCATATTTTGAAAGAAAAAAATACAAAATAGAATGTAAAAAAGCAGATTTTCATATTTTGAAAGAAAAATATACAAAATAGAATGTAAAAAAAGCAGACATTCATATTTTGAAAGAAATAACACAAAACGGAATGTAAAAAAAGCAGATTTTCATATTTGGAAAGAAAAAAATACAAAAAAGTTTGTAAAAAAACAGATTTTCATATTGTGAAAGAAAAAATACAAAATAGAATGTGAAAAAAAGCAGATTTTCAGAATTTGGAAGATGTAAAAAAGCAGATTTTAATAATTTGAAAGAAAAAATACGAAATTCAATGTAAAAAATGTAGATTTTCATATTTTGAAAGAAAAAATACATAATAGAATGTAAAAAAAGCAGATTTTCATATTTTGAAAAAAAAATACAAAATAGAATGTAAAAAAGGCTGATTTTCTTATTTTGAAACAAAAAATACAAAAGAGAATTTAAAAAAAGCAGATTTTCATATTTTGAAATAAAAAAATACAAAATAAAATGTAAAAAAGCAGATTTTCATATTTTGAAAGAAAGAAATACAAAATAGAATGTAAAAAAAGCAGATTTTCATATTTTGGAAGAAAAAATACAAAACAGAATGTAAAAAAAGCAGATTTTCATATTGTGAAAGAAAAGATACAAAATAGAATTTAAAAAAAAGCAGATTTTCAGAATTTGGAAGATGTAAAAAAGCAGATTTTAATATTTTGAAAGAAAAAAGTACGAAATTCAATGTAAAAAATGTACATTTTCATATTTTGAAAGAAAAAATACATAATAGAAAGTAAAAAAAGCAGATTTTCATATTTTGAAAGTAAAAATACAAAATAGAAAGTAAAAAAAGCAGATTTTCATATTTTGAAAGAAAAAAAATACATAATAGAATTGAAAAGAAGCAGATTTTCATATTTTGATAGAAAAAAATACAAAATAGAATGTAAAAAAGCAGATTTTTATATTTTGAAAGAAAGAATACAAAGTATGTAAAAAAAATGAGTGTGTAAAAAAGCAGATTCTCATATTTTGAAAGAAAAAAAAATACAATTTTCAAAAAAGCAGGTTTTCATAATTTGAAAGAAAAAAATTAAAAATTAAAAAAAGCAAATTTTCATATTTTGAAAGATTAAAATAATAAATAGGATAAAAACAAAGCAGATTTTCTTATTTTGAAAGAAAAAAATACAAAATAGAATGTAAAGAATGCAGATTTTCATAATTTCAAAGACGTAAAAAAGCAGATTTTCACATATCGAAAAGAAAAAATACAAAATAGAATGTCAAAAAAACGGATTTTCATCATTTGAAAAGAAATACAAGATAGAATGTAAAAAAAGCAGACTTTCATATTTTAATTGAAAAAAATACAGAATGGAATGTAAAAAAGCCCATTTTCATATTTTGAAAGAAAAAAATACAAAATAGAATGTAAAAAAAGTAGATTTTCATATATTGAAAGAAAAAATACAAAATAGAAAGTCAAGAATACAGATTTTCATATTTTGAAAGAAAAAAATAAAAAATAGAATGTAATACAAGCAGATGTTCATACTTTCAAAGAAAATAATACAAAATAAAATGTAAAAAAAGCAGATTTTCATAATTTGAAAGATGTACAAAAGCAGATTTTCATATTGTGTAAGAAAAAATACAAAATAGAATGTAAAAATTCCGACTTACATATTTAAATTAAAAAATATACAAAATAGAATGTAAAAAAGCTGATTTTCATATTTTGAAAAAACAATATATAATAGAATGTAAAAAAGCTGATTTTCATATTTTGAAACAAAAAATACAAAATAGAATGTAAAAAAGCAGATTTTCATATTTTGAAAGAAAAAATACAGAATAAAATATAGAATAAGCAGCTTTTCATATATTGATAGAAGAAAATACAAAATAGAATCAAAATATTTTGAAAGGAAAAATACATAACAGAATCTAAAAAAAGCAGATTTTCATCTTTTGCAATAAAAACAAAATAAAATATAAAAAAATCAGATTTTCATATTTTGATAGAAAAAATACAAAATAGAATGTAAAAAAGCATATTTTCATTTTTTCAAAGAAAAAATACAAAATTCAATGTAAAAAAATGCAGATTTTCATATTTTAAAAAAGAAAATACAAAATATGATGTAAAAAAGCAGATTTTTATATTTTGAAAGAAAAAATACAAAATAAAATGTCAAAGCAGATTTTCATATTTTAAACGAAAAATATACAAAATAGAAAATAAAAAAGGCTGATTTTCATATTTTGAAAGAAAAAATACAAAATAGAATGTAAAATAATCAGCTTTTCATATATTGATAGAAGAAAATACAAAATAGAAACTAAAAAAGCAGATTTTCATATTTTGAAAGAAAAACATACATAATAAATGTAAAAAAAGCAGATTTTTATATTTTGAAAGAAAAATTACAAAATAGAAAGTAAAAAAAGCAGATTTTCATATTTTGAAAGAAAAAGATGCAAAATAAGTGTAAAAAATGCAGATTTTCATATTTTGAAAGAAAAAAATACAAAATAGAAAGATAAAATGCAGATTTTCATAATTTGAAAGAAAAAATAAACAATATAACGTTAAAAAAGCAGATTTTCATATTTTGAAAACAAAACATACAAAATAGAAAGTAAAAAAGCAGATTTCCATATTTTGAAGGTAAAAAGAACAAAATATGGTGTAAAAATTGCAGATTCTCATATTTTGAAAGACAACAATACAAAATAGACTGTAAAAAAACAGATTTTCATAATTTGACAGAAAAAATAGAATCTAAAAAAAGCAGATTTTCATATTTCGAAAGAAAAAGTTAAGAATATGACGTAAAAAAACAGATTTTCATATTTTTGAAATAAAAAAGTACAGAATTCAGTGTAAAACAGCAGATTTTCATAATTTGAGAGAATAAATACAAAATAGAATGTAAAAAAAAACAGATTTTCATATTTTGAAAGAAAAAAATACAAAATAGAATGTAAAAAAAGCAGATTTTCATATTTTGAAGGAAAAAATACAAAATAGTGTGTCAAAAAAGGAGATTCTCATATTCGAAAGAAAAACAATATAAAATAGAAAGTAAAAAAAGCAGATTTTCAGTATTTGAATTATGTAAAACAGCAGATTTTCATATTGAGAAAAAGAAATCTACCAAATTCCATGTAAAAAAAGCAGATTTTCCTATTTTGAAAAAAATAAAAACAAAATAGAATGTAAAAAAAGCAGCTTTTTGTATTTTGAAAGAAAAAATACTAAATAGTCTGTAAAAAAAAGCAGCTTTTCATATTTTGATAGAAAAAAATACAAAATGGAATGTAGAAATGCAGATTTTCATATTTTGGAAGAAAAAAATAGAAAATGGAATGAAAAAAAGCAGATTTTCATATTTTGAAAGAAAAAATACAAAGAATGTAAAAAAAGTAGATTTACATATTTTGAGGGTAAAAAATACAAATTAGTGTGTAAAACAAGCAGATTCTCATATTTTGAAAGAAAAAATACAAAATACAATTTTAAAAAAAGCAGATTTTCATAATTTGAAAGAAAAAATAATTAAAACTTAAAAAAAGCAGATTTTCATATTTTGAAAGATAAAAACACTAAATAGAATGTAAACAAAGCAGATTTTCTTATTTTGAAAGAAAAAAATACAAAATAGAATGTAAAAAGTGCAGATTTTCATAATTTCAAAGACGTAAAAAAGCAGATTTTCATATATCGAAAGGAAAAAATACAAAATAGAATGTCAGAAAAACAGATTTTTATAATTTGAAAAGAAATACAAAATAGAATGTAAAAAAAGCAGACTATAATATTTTAATTGAAAAAAATACAAAATAGAATGTAAAAAAGCCCATTTTCATATTTTGAAAGAAAAAATACAAAATAGAATGTAAAAAAAGTAGATTTTCATATATTGCAAGAAAAAAATACAAAATAGAAAGTCAAGAATACAGATTTTCATATTTTGAAAGAAAAAAGAAAAAAATATAATGTAATAAAAGCAGATGTTCATATTTTCAAAGAAAAATACAAAATAGAAAGTAAAAAAAAGCAGATTTTCATAATTTCAAAGATGTACAAAAGCTGATTTTCATATTGTGAAAGAAAAAATACAAAATAGAATGTAAAAATTCCGACTTTCATATTTTAATTGAAAAATATACAAAATAGAATGTAAAAAAGCTGATTTTCATATTTTGAAAAAAAAATATATAATAGAATGTAAACACAGCTGATTTTCATATTTTGAAAGAAAAAATACGAAATAGAATGTCAAAAAGGCTGATTTTCATATTTTGAAACAAAAAATACAAAATAGAATGTAAAAAAAGCAGATTTTCATATTTTGAAAGAAAAAAATACAAAATAGAATGTAAAAAAGCAGATTTTCATATTTTGAAAGAAAAATATACAAAATAGAATGTAAAAAAAGCAGACATTCATATTTTGAAAGAAATGATACAAAACGGAATGTAAAAAAAGCAGATTTTCATATTTGGAAAGAAAAAAATACAAAAAAGTTTGTAAAAAAACAGATTTTCATATTGTGAAAGAAAAAATACAAAATAGAATGTGAAAAAAAGCAGATTTTCAGAATTTGGAAGATGTAAAAAAGCAGATTTTAATAATTTGAAAGAAAAAATACGAAATTCAATGTCAAAAATGTAGATTTTCATATTTTGAAAGAAAAAATACATAATAGAATGTAAAAAAAGCAGATTTTCATATTTTGAAAGAAAAAATACAAAATAGAATGTAAAAAAGGCTGATTTTCTTATTTTGAAACAAAAAATACAAAAGAGAATTTAAAAAAAGGAGATTTTCATATTTTGAAAGAAAAAAATACAAAATAAAATGTAAAAAAGCAGATTTTCATATTTTGAAAGAAAGAAATACAAAATAGAATGTAAAAAAAGCAGATTTTCATATTTTGGAAGAAAAAATACAAAACAGAATGTAAAAAAAGCAGATTTTCATATTGTGAAAGAAAAGATACAAAATAGAATGTAAAAAAAAGCAGATTTTCAGAATTTGGAAGATGTAAAAAAGCAGATTTTAATATTTTGAAAGAAAAAAATACGAAATTCAATGTAAAAAATGTACATTTTCATATTTTGAAAGAAAAAATACATAATAGAAAGTAAAAAAAGCAGATTTTCATATTTTGAAAGTAAAAATACAAAATAGAAAGTAAAAAAAGCAGATTTTCATAATTTGAAAGAAAAAAATACATAATAGAATTGAAAAAAAGCAGATTTTCATATTTTGATAGAAAAAAATACAAAATAGAATGTAAAAAAGCAGATTTTTATATTTTGAAAGAAAGAATACAAAGTATGTAAAAAAAAATGAGTGTGTAAAAAAGCAGATTCTCATATTTTGAAAGAAAAAAAAATACAATTTTCAAAAAAGCAGGTTTTCATAATTTGAAAGAAAAAAAATTAAAAATTAAAAAAAGCAAATTTTCATATTTTGAAAGATTAAAATAATAAATAGGATAAAAACAAAGCAGATTTTCTTATTTTGAAAGAAAAAAATACAAAATAGAATGTAAAGAATGCAGATTTTCATAATTTCAAAGACGTAAAAAAGCAGATTTTCATATATCGAAAGGAAAAACTACAAAATAGAATGTAAAAAAAGCAGACTTTCATATTTTAATTGAAAAAAATACATAATAGAATGTAAAAAAGCCCATTTTCATATTTTGAAAGAAAAAAATACAAAATAGAATGTAAAAAAGTAGATTTTCATATATTGAAAGAAAAAAATACAAAATTCAGTGTAAAACAGCAGATTTTCATAATTTGAGAGAATAAATACAAAATAGAATGTAAAAAAAAACAGATTTTCATATTTTGAAAGAAAAATATACAAAATAGAATGTAAAAAAAGCAGATTTTCATATTTTGAAGGAAAAAATACAAAATAGTGTGTCAAAAAAGGAGATTCTCACATTCGAAAGAAAAACAATATAAAATAGAAAGTAAAAAAAGCAGATTTTCAGTATTTGAATTATGTAAAACAGCAGATTTTCATATTTAGAAAAAGAAATCTACCAAATTCCATGTAAAAAAAGCAGATTTTCATATTTTGAAAAAAATAAAAACAAAATAGAATGAAAAAAAGCAGATTTTTATATTTTGAAAGAAAAAATACATAGAATGTAAAAAAAGTAGATTTACATATTTTGAGGGTAAAAAATACAAATTACTGTGTAAAACAAGCAGATTCTCATATTTTGAAAGAAAAAATACAAAATACAATTTTAAAAAAAGCAGATTTTCATAATTTGAAAGAAAAAATAATTAAAACTTAAAAAAAGCAGATTTTCATATTTTGAAAGATAAAAACACTAAATAGAATGTAAACAAAGCAGATTTTCTTATTTTGAAAGAAAAAAATACAAAATAGAATGTAAAAAATGCAGATTTTCATAATTTCAAAGACGTAAAAAAGCAGATTTTCATATATCGAAAGGAAAAAATACAAAATAGAATGTCAAAAAAACAGATTTTCATAATTTGAAAAGAAATACAAAATAGAATGTAAAAAAAGCAGACTATAATATTTTAATTGAAAAAATACAAAATAGAATGTAAAAAAGCCCATTTTCATATTTTGAAAGACAAAATACAAAATAGAATGTAAAAAAAAGTAGATTTTCATATATTGCAAGAAAAAAATACAAAATAGAAAGTCAAGAATACAGATTTTCATATTTTGAAAGAAAAAATACAAAATATTATGTAATAAAAGCAGATGTTCATATTTTCAAAGAAAAATACAAAATAGAAAGTACAAAAAAACAGATTTTCATAATTTCAAAGATGTACAAAAGCAGATTTTCATATTGTGAAAGAAAAAATACAAAATAGAATGTAAAAATTCCGACTTTCATATTTTAATTGAAAAATATACAAAATAGAATGTTAAAAAGCTGATTTTCATATTTTGAAAAAAAAAATATATAATAGAATGTAAAAACAGCTGATTTTCATATTTTGAAAGAAAAAATACGAAATAGAATGTCAAAAAGGCTGATTTTCATATTTTGAAACAAAAAATACAAAATAGAATGTAAAAAAAGCAGATTTTCATATTTTGAAAGAAAAAAATACAAAATAGAATGTAAAAAAGCAGATTTTCATATTTTGAAAAAAAAATATACAAAATACAATGTAAAAAAACAAGACATTCATATTTTGAAAGAAATAATACAAAACGGAATGTAAAAAAAGCAGATTTTCATATATGGAAAGAAAAAAATACAAAAAAGTTTGTAAAAAAACAGATTTTCATATTGTGAAAGAAAAAATACAAAATAGAATGTGAAAAAAAGCAGATTTTCAGAATTTGGAAGATGTAAAAAAGCAGATATTAATAATTTGAAAGAAAAAATACGAAATTCAATGTAAAAAATGTAGATTTTCATATTTTGAAAGAAAAAATACATAATAGAATGTAAAAAAAGCAGATTTTCATATTTTGAAAGAAAAAAATAGAAAATAAAATGTAAAAATGCAGATTTTCATATTTTGAAAGAAAGAAATACAAAATAGAATGTAAAAAAAGCAGATTTTCATATTGTGAAAGAAAAAATACAAAATAGAATGTAAAAAAAAAAGCAAATTTTCATATTTTGAAAGATTAAAATAATAAATAGAATATAAACAAAGCAGATTTTCTTATTTTGAAAGAAAAAAATACAAAATAGAATGTAAAGAATGCAGATTTTCATAATTTCAAAGACGTAAAAAAGCAGATTTTCATATATCGAAAGGAAAAAATACAAAATAGAATGTCAAAAAAACGGATTTTCATCATTTGAAAAGAAATACAAAATAGAATGTAAAAAAGCAGACTTTCATATTTTAATTGAAAAAAATACATAATAGAATGTAAAAAAGCCCATTTTCATATTTTGAAAGAAAAAAATACAAAATAGAATGTAAAAAAGTAGATTTTCATATATTGAAAGAAAAAAATACAAAATAGAAAGTCAAGAATACAGATTTTCATATTTTGAAAGAAAAAAATAAAAATAGAATATAATACAAGCAGATGTTCATACTTTCAAAGAAAAAATACAAAATAAAATGTAAAAAAAGCAGATTTTCATAATTTGAAAGAGGTACAAAAGCAGATTTTCATATTGTGTAAGAAAAACTACAAAATAGAATGTAAAAATTCCGACTTTCATATTTTAATTGAAAAATATACAAAATAGAATGTAAAAAAGCCGATTTTCATATTTTGAAAAAACAATATATAATAGAATGTAAAAAAAGCTGATTTTCATATTTTGAAAGAAAAACTACAAAATAGAATGTCAAAAAGGCTGATTTTCATATTTTGAAACAAAAAATACAAAATAGAATGTAAAAAAGCAGATTTTCATATTTTGAAAGAAAAAATACAGAATAAAATGTAAAATAAGCAGCTTTTCATATATTGATAGAAGAAAATACAAAATAGAATCAAAATATTTTGAATGGAAAAAATACATAATAGAATCTAAAAAAAGCAGATTTTCATCTTTTGCAATAAAAACAAAATAAAATGTAAAAAAATCAGATTTTCATATTTTGATAGAAAAAATACAAAATAGAATGTAAAAAAGCATATTTTCATTTTTTCAAAGAAAAAAATACAAAATTCAATGTAAAAAAATGCAGATTTTCATATTTTAAAAAAGAAAATACAAAATATGATGTAAAAAAGCAGATTTTTATATTTTGAAAGAAAAAATACAAAATAAAATGTCAAAGCAGATTTTCATATTTTAAACGAAAAATATACAAAATAGAAAATAAAAAAGACTGATTTTCATATTTTGAAAGAAAAAAATACAAAATAGAATGTAAAATAATCAGCTTTTCATATATTGATAGAAGAAAATACAAAATAGAAACTAAAAAAGCAGATTTTCATATTTTGAAAGAAAAACATACATAATAAATGTAAAAAAAGCAGATTTTTATATTTTGAAAGAAAAATTACAAAATAGAAAGTAAAAAAAAGCAGATTTTCATATTTTGAAAGAAAAAGATGCAAAATAAGTGTAAAAAATGCAGATTTTCATATTTTGAAAGAAAAAAATACAAAATAGAAAGATAAAATGCAGATTTTCATAATTTGAAAGAAAAAATAAACAATATAACGTTAAAAAAGCAGATTTTCATATTTTGAAAACAAAACATACAAAATAGAAGGTAAAAATGCAGATTTCCATATTTTGAAGGTAAAAAGAATAAAATATGGTGTAAAAATTGCAGATTCTCATATTTTGAAAGACAACAATACAAAATAGACTGTAAAAAAACAGATTTTCATAATTTGACAGAAAAAATACAATCTAAAAAATGCAGATTTTCATATTTCGAACGTAAAAGTTAAGAATATGACGTAAAAAAACAGATTTTCATATTTTGAAATAAAAAAGTACAGAATTCAGTGTAAAACAGCAGATTTTCATAATTTGAGAGAATAAATACAAAATAGAATGTAAAAAAAAACAGATTTTCATATTTTGAAAGAAAAAAATACAAATTAGTATGTAAAAAAAAGCAGATTTTCATATTTTGAAGGAAAAAATACAAAATAGTGTGTCAAAAAAGGAGATTCTCATATTCGAAAGAAAAACAATATAAAATAGAAAGTAAAAAAAGCAGATTTTCAGTATTTGAATTATGTAAAACAGCAGATTTTCATATTTAGAAAAAGAAATCTACCAAATTCCATGTAAAAAAAGCAGATTTTCATATTTTGAAAAAAATAAAAACAAAATAAAATGTAAAAAAAGCAGCTTTTTGTATTTTGAAAGAAAAAATACTAAATAGTCTGTAAAAAAAGCAGCTTTTCATATTTTGATAGAAAAAATACAAAATGGAATGTAAAAATGCAGATTTTCATGTTTTGGAAGAAAAAAATAGAAAATCGAATGAAAAAAAGCAGATTTTCATATTTTGAAAGAAAAAATACAAAGAATGTAAAAAAAGTAGATTTACATATTTTGAGGGTAAAAAATACAAATTAGTGTGTAAAACAAGCAGATTCTCATATTTTGAAAGAAAAAATACAAAATACAATTTTAAAAAAGCAGATTTTCATAATTTGAAAGAAAAAATAATTAAAACTTAAAAAAAGCAGATTTTCATATTTTGAAAGATAAAAACACTAAATAGAATGTAAACAAAGCAGATTTTCTTATTTTGAAAGAAAAAAATACAAAATAGAATGTAAAAAATGCAGATTTTCATAATTTCAAAGACGTAAAAAAGCAGATTTTCATATATCGAAAGGAAAAAATACAAAATAGAATGTCAGAAAAACAGATTTTCATAATTTGAAAAGAAATACAAAATAGAATGTAAAAAAGCAGACTATAATATTTTAATTGAAAAAAATACAAAATAGAATGTAAAAAAGCCCATTTTCATATTTTGAAAGAAAAAATACAAAATAGAATGTAAAAAAAGTAGATTTTCATATATTGCAAGAAAAAAATACAAAATAGAAAGTCAAGAATACAGATTTTCATATTTTGAAAGAAAAAATAAAAAAATATAATGTAATAAAAGCAGATGTTCATATTTTCAAAGAAAAATACAAAATAGAAAGTAAAAAAAGCAGATTTTCATAATTTCAAAGATGTACAAAAGCTGATTTTCATATTGTGAAAGAAAAAATACAAAATAGAATGTCAAAAAGGCTGATTTTCATATTTTGAAACAAAAAATACAAAATAGAATGTAAAAAAAGCAGATTTTCATATTTTGAAAGAAAAAAATACAAAATAGAATGTAAAAAAGCAGATTTTCATATTTTGAAAGAAAAATATACAAAATAGAATGTAAAAAAGCAGACATTCATATTTTGAAAGAAATAATACAAAACGGAATGTAAAAAAAGCAGATTTTCATATTTGGAAAGAAAAAAATACAAAAAAGTTTGTAAAAAAACAGATTTTCATATTGTGAAGAAAAAATACAAAATAGAATGTGAAAAAAAGCAGATTTTCAGAATTTGGAAGATGTCAAAAAGCAGATTTTAATAATTTGAAAGAAAAAATACGAAATTCAATGTCAAAAATGTAGATTTTCATATTTTGAAAGAAAAAATACATAATAGAATGTAAAAAAAGCAGATTTTCATATTTTGAAAGAAAAAATACAAAATAGAATGTAAAAAAAGCAGATTTTCATATGTGGAAAGAAAAAAATACGAAAAACAATGTAAAAGAAGCATATTTTCATATTTTGAAAGAAAAAGTACAAAATTCAATGTAAGAAAAGCAGACTTTCATATTTTGAAAGAAAAAAATACAAAAAAGAATGAAAAAAAAGCAGATTTTCATATTGTGAAAGAAAAAATACAAAATAGAATGTAAAAAAAAGCTGATTTTCAGAATTTGGAAGATGTAAAAAAGCAGATTTTAATATTTTGAAAGAAAAAAATACGAAATTCAATGTAAAAAATGTACATTTTCATATTTTGAAAGAAAAAATACATAATAGAATGTAAAAAAAAGCAGGTTTTCATATTTTGAAAGTAAAAATACAAAATAGAATGTAAAAAAGCAGATTTTTATATTTTGAAAGAAAGAATACAAAGTATGTAAAAAAAAATTAGTGTGTAAAAAAGCAGATTCTCATATTTTGAAAGAAAAAAAATACAATTTTCAAAAAAGCAGGTTTTCATAATTTGAAAGAAAAAAAATTAAAAATTAAAAAAAGCAAATTTTCATATTTTGAAAGATTAAAATAATAAATAGGATAAAAACAAAGCAGATTTTCTTATTTTGAAAGAAAAAAATACAAAATAGAATGTAAAGAATGCAGATTTTCATAATTTCAAAGACGTAAAAAAGCAGATTTTCATATATCGAAAGGAAAAAATACAAAATAGAATGTCAAAAAAACGGATTTTCATCATTTGAAAAGAAATACAAAATAGAATGTAAAAAAAGCAGACTTTCATATTTTAATTGAAAAAAATACATAATAGAATGTAAAAAAGCCCATTTGCATATTTTGAAAGAAAAAAATACACAATATAATGTAAAAAAAGTAGATTTTCATATATTGAAAGAAAAAATACAAAATAGAAAGTCAAGAATACAGATTTTCATATTTTGAAAGAAAAAAATAAAAAATAGAATGTAATACAAGCAGATTTTCATGATTTGAAAATTGTACAAAAGCAGATTTTCATATTGTGTAAAAAAAATACAAAATAGAATGTAAAAATTCCGACTTTCATATTTTAATTGAAAAATATACAAAATAGAATGTAAAAAAGGCTGATTTTCATATTTTGAAACAAAAAATACAACATACAATGTAAAAAAGCAGATTTTCATATTTTGAAAGAAAAAAATACAAAATAGAATGTAAAAAAGCAGATTTTCATATTTTGTAAGAAAAAATTCAAAATAGAATGTAAAAAAAGCAGACTTTCATATTTTGAATGAAAGAATAGAATGCGAAAAATGCAGATTTTCATATTTTGAAAGAAAAAATACAAAATAGAATGTAAAAAAGACTGATTTTCATATTTTGAAACAAAAAAATTCAAAATAGAATGTTAAAAAAGCAGATTTTTATATTTTGAAAGAAAAAATACAAAATAAAATTTAAAAAAGCAGATTTTCATATTTAGAAAGAAAAACATAAAAAATAGAATGGAAAAAAGCAGATTTTCATATTTTGAAGAAAAAAATACAAAATAAAATTTAAAAAAAGCAGATTTTCATATTCTGAAAGAATAAATACAAAACAGAATGTAAAAAAAGTAGGTTGTCATATTTGGAAAGAAAAACATACAAAAAAGTATGTAAAAAAAGCAGATTTTAATATTTTGAAAGAAAAAAATACGAAATTCAATGTAAAAAATGTACATTTTCATATTTTGAAAGAAAAAATACATAATAGAATGTAAAAAAAAGCAGGTTTTCATATTTTGAAAGTAAAAATACAAAATAGAAAGTAAAAAAAGCAGATTTTCATATTTTGAAAGAAAAAAAATACATAATAGAATTGAAAAAAAGCAGATTTTCATATTTTGATAGAAAAAAATACAAAATAGAATGTAAAAAAGCAGATTTTTATATTTTGAAAGAAAGAATACAAAGTATGTAAAAAAAAATTAGTGTGTAAAAAAGCAGATTCTCATATTTTGAAAGAAAAAAAATACAATTTTCAAAAAAGCAGGTTTTCATAATTTGAAAGAAAAAAAATTAAAAATTAAAAAAAGCAAATTTTCATATTTTGAAAGATTAAAATAATAAATAGGATAAAAACAAAGCAGATTTTCTTATTTTGAAAGAAAAAAATACAAAATAGAATGTAAAGAATGCAGATTTTCATAATTTCAAAGACGTAAAAAAGCAGATTTTCATATATCGAAAGGAAAAAATACAAAATAGAATGTCAAAAAAACGGATTTTCATCATTTGAAAAGAAATACAAAATAGAATGTAAAAAAAGCAGACTTTCATATTTTAATTGAAAAAAATACATAATAGAATGTAAAAAAGCCCATTTGCATATTTTGAAAGAAAAAAATACACAATATAATGTAAAAAAAGTAGATTTTCATATATTGAAAGAAAAAATACAAAATAGAAAGTCAAGAATACAGATTTTCATATTTTGAAAGAAAAAAATAAAAAATAGAATGTAATACAAGCAGATTTTCATGATTTGAAAATTGTACAAAAGCAGATTTTCATATTGTGTAAAAAAAATACAAAATAGAATGTAAAAATTCCGACTTTCATATTTTAATTGAAAAATATACAAAATAGAATGTAAAAAAGGCTGATTTTCATATTTTGAAACAAAAAATACAACATACAATGTAAAAAAGCAGATTTTCATATTTTGAAAGAAAAAAATACAAAATAGAATGTAAAAAAGCAGATTTTCATATTTTGTAAGAAAAAATTCAAAATAGAATGTAAAAAAAGCAGACTTTCATATTTTGAATGAAAGAATAGAATGCGAAAAATGCAGATTTTCATATTTTGAAAGAAAAAATACAAAATAGAATGTAAAAAAGACTGATTTTCATATTTTGAAACAAAAAATTCAAAATAGAATGTTAAAAAAGCAGATTTTTATATTTTGAAAGAAAAAATACAAAATAAAATTTAAAAAAAGCAGATTTTCATATTTAGAAAGAAAAACATAAAAAATAGAATGGAAAAAAGCAGATTTTCATATTTTGAAGAAAAAAATACAAAATAAAATTTAAAAAAAGCAGATTTTCATATTCTGAAAGAATAAATACAAAACAGAATGTAAAAAAAGTAGGTTGTCATATTTGGAAAGAAAAACATACAAAAAAGTATGTAAAAAAAGCAGATTTTCATATTGTGAAGGAAAAAATACAAAATAGAGTGTAAAAAAGCAGATTTTCAGAATTTGGAAGATGTAAAAAAGCAGATTTTAATATTTTGAAAGAAAAAAATACGAAATTCAATGTAAAAAATGTAGATTTTCATATTTTGAAAGAAAAAATACAAAATAGAAAGTAAAAAAAGCAGATTTTCATATTTTGAAAGAAAACATACAAAATAGAATGTAAAAAAGCACATTTTCATATTTTGAAAGAAAAAAATAAAAAATAGAATGTAAAAAAAGCAGATTTTCATGTTTTGATAGAAAATAATACAAAATAGGATGTAAAAAAGCAGATTTTCATTTTTTGAAAGAAAGAAATAAAAAATTCAATGTAGAAAAAGCAGATTTTCATAATTTGAAAGTAAAAAATACGGAATAAAATGTAAAATAAGCAGCTTTTCATATATTGATAGAAGAAAATACAAAATAGAATCTAAAAAAGCAGATTTTCATTTTTTGAAAGTAAAAATTAAAAATAGAATGCATAAATGCAGATTTCATATTTTGAAAGAAAGAAATACAACATATGATGTTAAAAAATCAGATTTTCATATATTGAAAGAAAAACATAAAAAAGTATGTAAAAAACAGACATTCATATTCAAATTGAAAAAAATACTAAATAGATTGTAAAAAATCCGAATTTCATATTTTGAAAAAAAAATACAAAATAGAATTTTAAAAAAGCAGATTTTCATATTTTGATAGAAAAAAATACAAAAAAGAAAGTCAAAAACGCAGATATTCATATTTCGAAAGAAAAAATACAAATTAGTATGTAAAAAGGGCAGATTTTCATATTTTCAAAGAAAAAACTACAAAATAGAATGTAAAAAGACAAGTTTTCACACGTTGAAAGATGTAAAAAAGCAGATTTTTATATTTTAAGAGAAGAAAATACAAAATAGAATGTAAAAATGCAGATTTTCATATTTTGAATGAAAAAATACAAAATAGAAAATAACAAAAGCTGATTTTATTATTTGGAGAGAAAAAAATACAAAAAAGTATGTAAAAAATGCAGATTTTCATATTGAGAAAAAAATACAAAATAGAATGTAAAGAAAGCAGATTTTCAGAATTTGAAAGATATAAAAAACAGATTTTCATATTTAGAAAGATGAAAATACAAAATATAATGTAAAAAATGCAGATTTTCATATTTTGAAAGAAAATATACAAAATAGAATGTAAAAAAAGCAGATTTTCACATATTTTGAAAGAAAAATTACAAAATAGAATATAAAAAAATCAGATTTTCATATTATTACCGAAAAAATACAAAATAGTAAGCAAAAATGCAGATTTTCATATTTTGAAAGAAAAAAGACAAAATAGAATATAAAAAAATCAGATTTTCATATTATTAACGAAAAAATACAAAATAGTAAGCAAAAATGCAGATTTTCATATTTTGAAAGAAAAAATACAAAATAAAATATAAAAAAAGCAGATTTTCATATTTTGAAAAAAAAAACAAAATAGAAAGTAAAAAAAGCTGATTTTCATATTGGAAAGAAGAAAATCCAAAATGGAATGTAAAAAAAGCAGATTTTCACAATTTCAAAGAAAAAAACAAAATTGAAATTAAAAAAAGCAGATTTTCATATTTTGAAAAAAAAATCCGAAATAGAATGTAATAAAGCAGATTTTCATATTTTCAAAGAAAAAACTACAAAATTCCATGTACAAAAACAGATTTTCATATTTTGAAAAAAAAAATAGAATGTCAAAAAAGCAGACTATCAAATTTTGAGAGAAAGAATACAAAATAGAAAGTAAAAAAATCAGATTTCCATATTTTGAAAGAAAAAATAGAAAACAGAATGTAAAAAAGCAGATTTTCATATTTTGAAAGAAAAAAATGCAAAATAGAATCTAACAAAAGCACATTTTCATATTTTGAAAGAAAAAGATCCAAAAAGTTATGTAAAAGAAGCAGATTTTCCTATTTTGAACGTAAAAATACAAAATACTGTGTAAAAAAGCAGTTTTTCATGTTTTGAAAGAAATAAATACAAAATATAAAGTAAAAAAGCAGATTTTCATAATTTGAAAGAAAAAAAAATAGAAAGTAAAAAAAAGCAGATTTTCAAATTTTGTAAGAAAAAGTATTAAATAGTATGTAAAAAAAGCAGATTTTCATATTCAAATTGAAAAAAATCCAAAATAGAATATAAAAATCCGATTTTCATATTTTGAAAGAAAAAAATACAAAATAGCAGGTCAAAAACGCAGATTTTCATACTTTGAAAGATGTAAAAAACAGATTTTCATATTTTGAAAGAAAAAATACAAAATAGAATGTTAAAAGGCAGATTTTCATATTTTGAAAGAAAAAAATACAAAATAGAATGCAAAAAAAGCATATTTTCATATGTTGAAAGACAAAATACAAAATAGAATGTAAAAAAAGCAGATTTTCATATTTTGAAAGAGAAAATACGAAATAGTATGTAAAAACAAAATTTTAATATTTGGGAAGAAGAAAATACAAAAAAGTATGTAAAAAAAGCAGATTTTCATATTGTGAAAAAAAATACAAAATGGAATGTGAAAAATTGGAAAGATGTAAAAAAGCAGATTTTCATATTTTGAAAGAAAAAAATACAAAATAGAATGTTATAAAAGCAGATTTTCCTATTTGGAAAGACACAAATACAAAATAGAGTGTAAAAAATGCAGATATTTATATCTTGAAAGAGAAAGATACAAAATAGAATATAAAAAAGCAGATTTTCATATTATTAACGAAAAAATACAAAATAGAAAGCATAAATGCAGATTTTCATATTTTGAAAGAAAAAATACAAAATATAATATAAAAAAAGCAGATTTTCATGTTTTGAAAGAAAAAAATACAAACTAGAAAGTAAAAAAGGCAGATTTTCATATTTTGAAAGATAAAATTACAAAATAGAGTGTAAAAATTCAGATTTTCATATTTTGAAAAAAAAAATACAAAATAGAACGTAATAAAGCAGATTTTCATATTTTGAAACAAAACACTACAAATTTCCATGTAAAAAAAATTATAATGTAAAAAAAGCATATTTTCATATTTTGAAAGAAAAAAATTAAAAAAAAGAATCTAAAAAAAGCAGATTTTCATATTTTGAAAAAAAAATACAATATAGAATGTAAAAAAAGCAGCATTTCATATTTTGTAGGAAAAAATACAAAATAGAACGCAATAAAGCAGATTTTCATTTTTTGAAAAAAACACTACGAAATTCCATTTAAAAAAATTATAATGTAAAAAAAGCAGATTTTCATAATTTGAAAGAAAAAAAAATAGAAAGTAAAAAAAGCAGACTTTCATATTTTGAAAGAAAAGTACTAAATAGAATGTAAAAAAAGCAGCATTTCATATTTTGAAAGAAAAAATACAAAATAGAACGCAATAAAGCAGATTTTCATTTTTTGAAAGAAAACACTATAAAATTCCATGTAAAAAAATTATAATGTAAAAAAAGCAGATTTTCATAATTTGAAAGAAAAAAAAATAGAAAGTAAAAAAAGCAGACTTTCATATTTTGAAAGAAAAGTACTAAATAGAATGTAAAAAAAGCAAATTTTCATATTTTGAAAAATAAAATACAAAAAAGAATCTAAAAAAAGCAGACTTTCATATTTTGAAAGAAAACATAAAAAATAAAAAATAGAATGAAAAAAACAGACTTTCATATTCAAATTGAAAAAGATCCAAAATAGAATGTAAAAAAGCCGATTTTCATATTTTGAAAGAAAAAATACGCATAGAATGTAAGAAAAGCAGATTTTAAATATTTAAAAAAAAATACGAAATAGCAGGTCAAAAACGCAGATATTCATATTTTGAAAGAAAAAAGAAAAAATAGAATGTAAAAAAAGCAGATTTTCATATTTTCAAAGAAAAAAATACAAAATAGATGTAAAAAAGCAGATTTTCATATTATTAACGAAAAAATACAAAATAGAATGCAAAAATGCAGATTTTCATATTTTGAAAGAAAAAAATACAAAATAGAACGTAATAAAGCAGATTTTCATATTTAGAAGGAAAAAAACTACAAAATTCCATGTAAAAAAAATTATCATGTAAAAAAAGCAGATTTTCATAATTTGAAAGAAAAAAAAATAGAAAGTAAAAAAAGCACATTTTCATAGTTTGAAAGAGAAAGTACTAAATATAATGTACAAAAAGCAAATTTTCATATTTTGAAAAAATAAAATACAAAAAAGAATCTAAAAAAAGCAGTCTTTCATGTTTTGAAAAAAAAATACAAAATAGAATGTAAAAAAAACAGACTTTCATATTTTGAAAGAAAAAATACAAAATGTAATGTAAAAAATGCAGTCTTTCATATTTTGAAAGAAAAAATAAAAAATAGAATGAAAAAAACAGACTTTCATATTCAAATTGAAAAAGATCTAAAATAGAATGTAAAAAAGCCGATTTTCATATTTTGAAAGAAAAAAATACGCATAGAATGTAAGAAAAGCAGATTTTAAATATTAAAAATAAAAATACAAAATAGCAGGTGAAAAACGCAGATATTCATATTTTGAAAGAAAAAAGAAAAAATAGAATGTCAAAAAAGCAGATTTTCATATTTTGAAAGAAAAAATACAAAATAGATGTAAAAAAATCATATTCTCATATTTTGAAAGAAAAAAATACAAAATAGAATATAAAAAAGCAGATTTTAATATTATTAACGAAAAAATACAAAATAGAAAGCAAAAATGCAGATTTTCATATTTTGAAAGACAAAATTACAATATATAATATAAAAAAAGCAGATTTTCATGGTTTGAAAGAAATAAAATACAAAATAGAAAGTAAAAAAAGCAGATTTTCATATTTTGAAAGATAAAATTACAAAATAGAATGTAATAAAGCAGATTTTCATATTTTGAAAGAAAAAACTACAAAATTCCATGTAAAAAAAGCAGATTTTCATATTTTGAAAATAAAAGTTTTAATGTAAAAAAAGAAGATTTTCATATTTTGAGAGAAAAAAATACAAAACAGAAACCAAAAAATGCAGATTTTCATATTTTGAAAAAAAAATTACAAAATAGAATGTAAAATAGGCTGGGTTTCATATTTTGAAAGAAAAAATACAAAAAAAAATATAAAAAGCAGATTTTCATATTTTGAAAGAAAAAAATACAAAATACAACGTAAAAAAAGCAGCCTTTCATATCTTGATAGAAAAAAATACAAAATGGAATGTAAAAAAGCAGATTTTCATATTTCGAAAGAAAAAAAATGCAAAATAGAATCTAAAAAACGCACATTTTTATATTTTCAAAGAAAAAGATACAAAAAAGTATGTATAAGAAGCAGATTTTCCTATTTTGAACAAAAAAATATACAAAATAGTGTGTAAAAAAAGCAGATTCTCATATTTGGAAAGAAAAAAATACAAAAGACAATGTAAAAAAAGCAGATTTTAATAATTTGAAATAAAAAAAATAGAAAGTAAAAAAAGCAGATTTTCATATTTTGAAAGAAAAAGTACTAAATAGAATATAAAACAAGCAGATTTTCATATTTTGAAAAAAATACAAAATAGTATGTAAAAAAAGCAGACTTTCATATTTTGAAAGAAAAAATACAAAATAGAATGTAAAAAAAGCAGACTTTCATATTTTGAAAGATAAAAAATAAAAAATAGAATGTAAAAAAAGCAGACTTTCATATTCAAATTGAAAAAAATCCAAAATAGAATGTAAAAAAGCCGATTTTCATATTTTAAAAGAAAAAAATACAAAATAGAATGTAAACAAGCAGATTTTCATATTTTGAAAGAAAAACTACAAAATATAATGTCAAAAAAGCAGATATTCATATTTTGAAAGAAGAAAATACAAAATAGAATCTATAAAAAGCACATTTTGATATTTTGAAAGAAAAAGATCCATAAAAGTGTGTAAAAGAAGCAACTTTTCATATTTTGAAAGAAAGAAATACAAAATATAATGTAAAAGATGCAGATTTTCATATTCTGAAAAAAAAATACAAAATTGAATGTAAAAAAAAGCAGATTTTCATCTTTTGAAAGAAAAAATACAAAATAGAAATTAAAAAGGCAGATTTTCATATTTTGATCTAAAAAAATACAAAATAGAATGTAAAAAAGCAGATTTTCATATTTTGAATGAAAAAAATACAAAATAGAAAGTAAAAAAGCAGATTGTCATAACTTGAAACAAAAATTACAAAATAGAAAGTACAAAATGCTGATTCTCATAATTTGAAAGAAAAAATACAAAATAAACTGTAAAAAAGCAGACTTTCATATTTTAATTGAATAAATAAAAAATAGAATGTAAAATAGCCGATTTTCATATTTTGAAAGAAAAAAATACAAAATAGAAAGCAAAGATGCAGATTTTCATATTTTGAAAGAAAAAAATACAAAATATAATGGTAAAAAACAGATTTTCATATTTTGAAAGCAAAACATACAAAATAAAAAGTAAAAAAAGCAGATTTTCATATTTTGATGGTAAAAAATACAAAATAGGGTGTAAAAAAGCAGATTCTTATGTTTTGAAAGACAAAAATACAAAATAGATTGTAAAAAAAGCAGATTTTCATAATTTGAGAGAAGAAAATGATAGAAAGTAAAAAAAGCAGATTTTCCTATTTTGAAAGAAAAAAATACAAAATAGAATATAAAAAAAGCAGATTTTCATATTTTGAAACATGTAAAAAAGCAGATTTTCATATTTAAATTGAAAAAAATACAAAATTGAATGTAAAAAAGCAGATTTTCATATTTTAAAAGAAAAAATACAAAATAGAATGTAAAAAAGCAGATTTTCATATTTTGAAAGAAAAACTACAAAATAGAATGTCAAAAAAGCAGATATTCATATTTTGAAAGAAGAAAATACAAAATAGAATCTGAAAAAAGCACATTTTGATATTTTGAAAGAAAAAGATCCAAAAAAGTATGTAAAAAAAGCAGATTTTCATATTGTGAAAGAAAAAAATACAAAATAGAATGTAAAAAAAGGCAGATTTTCATATTTTGAAACATGTAAAAATGCAGATTTTCATATTTAAATTGAAAAAAATACAAAATTGAATATAAAAAAGCCGATAGCTAGTCAAAAAAGCAGATTTTTATATTTTGAAAAAGAAAAATACAAAATAGTATGTAAAAATGCAGATATTCATATTTGGAAAGAAAAAACACAAAAAAGTATGTAAGAACGAAGATTTTCATAGTGTGAAAGAAAAAATGCAAAATAGAATATAAAAACACATATTTTAAAAATTTGAAAAATGTAAAAAAGCAGATTCTCATATTTTGAAAGAAAAAATACAAAATAGAATGTAAAAAATGCAGATTATCATATTTTGAAAGAAAAAAATACAAAATAGAATGTAAAAAAAACAGCTTTTCATATTTTAAAAGAAAAAATACAAAAATGTATGTAAGAAAACAGATTTTCATATTTTGAAAGAAGAAAATACAAAATAGAATCTAAAAAAAGCACATTTTGATATTTTGAAAGAAAAAGATCCAAAAAAGTATGTAAAAGAAGCAAATTTTCATATTTTGAAAGAAAAAGTACAAAATAGAATGTAAAAGAAGCAGATATTCATATTGTGAAAGAAAAAATACAAAATTGAATGTAAAAAAGCAGATTTTCATATTTTGAAAGAAAGAAATACAAAATATAATGTTAAAAAAACAGATTTTCATATTTTAAAGAAAAACATACAAAATAGAAATTAAAAAGACAGATTTTAATATCTTGATATAAGAAAATACAAAATAGAATGCAAAAAAAGCAGATTTTCATAATTTGAAAGAAAAATTACAAAATAGAATGTAAGAATGCAGATTTTCATATTTTGAAAGAAAAAAATACAAAATAGAAAGTAAAAAAAGCAGATTTTCATAATTTGAAACAAAAATTACAAAATAGAAAGTGAAAAATGCTGATTCTCATAATTTGAAAGAAAAAAATACAAAATAAACTGTAAAAAAGAAGACTTTCATATTGTAATTGAAAAAATAAAAAATAGAATGTAAAATAGGCGATTTTCATATTTTGAAAGAAAAAATACAAAATAGAAAGCAAAGATGCAGATTTTCATATTTTGAAAGAAAAAAATACAAAATATAATGGTAAAAAACAGATTTTCATATTTTGAAAGCAAAACATACGAAATAAAAAGTAAAAAAAGCAGATTTTCATATTTTGAAAAGAAAAAATACAAAATAGGGTGTAAAAAAAGCAGATTCTTATGTTTTGAAAGACAAAAATACAAAATACATTGTAAAAAAGCAGATTTTCATAATTTGAGAGAAGAAAATAATAGAAAGTAAAAAAAGCAGATTTTCCTATTTTGAAAGAAAAAAATACAAAATAGAATGTAAAAAAAGCAGATTTTCATATTTAATTTGAAAAAAATACAAAATTGAATGTAAAAAAGCCGATTTTCATATTTTAAAAGAAAAAATACAAAATAGAATGTAAACAAGCAGATTTTCATATTTTGAAAGAAAAACTACAAAATATAATGTCAAAAAAGCAGATATTCATATTTTGAAAGAAGAAAATACAAAATAGAATCTATAAAAAGCACATTTTGATATTTTGAAAGAAAAAGATCCAAAAAAGTGTGTAAAAGAAGCAACTTTTCATATTTTGAAAGAAAAATACAAAATAGAATGTAAAAGATGCAGATTTTCATATTCTGAAAAAAAAATACAAAATTGAATGTAAAAAAAAGCAGATTTTCATCTTTTGAAAGAAAAAATACAAAATAGAAATTAAAAAGGCAGATTTTCATATTTTGATCTAAAAAAATACAAAATAGAATGTAAGAAAGCAGATTTTCATATTTTGAATGAAAAAAATACAAAATAGAAAGTAAAAAAGCAGATTTTCATAACTTGAAACAAATATTACAAAATAGAAAGTACAAAATGCTGATTCTCATAATTTGAAAGAAAAAATACAAAATAAACTGTAAAAAAGCACGACTTTCATATTTTAATTGAATAAATAAAAAATAGAATGTAAAATAGCCGATTTTCATATTTTGAAAGAAAAAAATACAAAATAGTAAGCAAAGATGCAGATTTTCATATTTTGAAAGAAAAAAATACAAAATATAATGGTAAAAAACAGATTTTCATATTTTGAAAGCAAAACATACAAAATAAAAAGTAAAAAAAGCAGATTTTCATATTTTGATGGTAAAAAATACAAAATAGGGTGTAAAAAAGCAGATTCTTATGTTTTGAAAGACAAAAATACAAAATAGATTGTAAAAAAAGCAGATTTTCATAATTTGAGAGAAGAAAATGATAGAAAGTAAAAAAAGCAGATTTTCCTATTTTGAAAGAAAAAAATACAAAATAGAATATAAAAAAAGCAGATTTTCATATTTTGAAACATGTAAAAAAGCAGATTTTCATATTTAAATTGAAAAAAATACAAAATTGAATGTAAAAAAGCAGATTTTCATATTTTAAAAGAAAAAATACAAAATAGAATGTAAAAAAGCAGATTTTCATATTTTGAAAGAAAAACTACAAAATAGAATGTCAAAAAAGCAGATATTCATATTTTGAAAGAAGAAAATACAAAATAGAATCTGAAAAAAGCACATTTTGATATTTTGAAAGAAAAAGATCCAAAAAAGTATGTAAAAAAAGCAGATTTTCATATTGTGAAAGAAAAAAATACAAAATAGAATGTAAAAAAAGGCAGATTTTCATATTTTGAAACATGTAAAAATGCAGATTTTCATATTTAAATTGAAAAAAAATACAAAATTGAATATAAAAAAAAGCCGATAGCTAGTCAAAAAAGCAGATTTTTATATTTTGAAAAAAAAAATACAAAATAGTATGTAAAAATGCAGATATTCATATTTGGAAAGAAAAAACACAAAAAAGTATGTAAGAACGAAGATTTTCATAGTGTGAAAGAAAAAATGCAAAATAGAATATAAAAACACATATTTTAAAAATTTGAAAAATGTAAAAAAGCAGATTCTCATATTTTGAAAGAAAAAATACAAAATAGAATGTAAAAAATGCAGATTATCATATTTTGAAAGAAAAAATACAAAATAGAATGTAAAAAAAAACAGCTTTTCATATTTTAAAAGAAAAAATACAAAAATGTATGTAAGAAAACAGATTTTCATATTTTGAAAGAAGAAAATACAAAATAGAATCTAAAAAAAGCACATTTTGATATTTTGAAAGAAAAAGATCCAAAAAAGTATGTAAAAGAAGTAAATTTTCATATTTTGAAAGAAAAAGTACAAAATAGAATGTAAAAGAAGCAGATATTCATATTGTGAAAGAAAAAATACAAAATTGAATGTAAAAAAGCAGATTTTCATATTTTGAAAGAAAGAAATACAAAATATAATGTTAAAAAAACAGATTTTCATATTTTAAAGAAAAACATACAAAATAGAAATTAAAAAGACAGATTTTAATATCTTGATATAAGAAAATACAAAATAGAATGCAAAAAAAGCAGATTTTCATAATTTGAAAGAAAAATTACAAAATAGAATGTAAGAATGCAGATTTTCATATTTTGAAAGAAAAAAATACAAAATAGAAAGTAAAAAAAGCAGATTTTCATAATTTGAAACAAAAATTACAAAATAGAAAGTGAAAAATGCTGATTCTCATAATTTGAAAGAAAAAATACAAAATAAACTGTAAAAAAGAAGACTTTCATATTGTAATTGAAAAAAATAAAAAATAGAATGTAAAATAGGCGATTTTCATATTTTGAAAGAAAAAATACAAAATAGAAAGCAAAGATGCAGATTTTCATATTTTGAAAGAAAAAAATACAAAATATAATGTTAAAAAACAGATTTTCATATTTTGAAAGCAAAACATACGAAATAAAAAGTAAAAAAAGCAGATTTTCATATTTTGAAAAGAAAAAATACAAAATAGGGTGTAAAAAAAGCAGATTCTTATGTTTTGAAAGACAAAAATACAAAATAGATTGTAAAAAATCAGATTTTCATAATTTGAGAGAAGAAAATAATAGAAAGTAAAAAAAGCAGATTTTCCTATTTTGAAAGAAAAAAATACAAAATAGAATGTAAAAAAGCAGCTTTTCATATTTTGAGACATGTAAAAAAAGCAGATTTTCATATTTAATTTGAAAAAAATACAAAATTGAATGTAAAAAAGCCGATTTTCATATTTTAAAAGAAAAAATACAAAATAGAATGTAAACAAGCAGATTTTCATATTTTGAAAGAAAAACTACAAAATATAATGTCAAAAAAGCAGATATTCATATTTTGAAAGAAGAAAATACAAAATAGAATCTATAAAAAGCACATTTTGATATTTTGAAAGAAAAAGATCTAAAAAAGTGTGTAAAAGAAGCAACTTTTCATATTTTGAAAGAAAAATACAAAATAGAATGTAAAAGATGCAGATTTTCATATTCTGAAAAAAAAATACAAAATTGAATGTAAAAAAAAGCAGATTTTCATCTTTTGAAAGAAAAAATACAAAATAGAAATTAAAAAGGCAGATTTTCATATTTTGATCTAAAAAAATACAAAATAGAATGTAAAAAAGCAGATTTTCATATTTTGAATGAAAAAAATACAAAATAGAAAGTAAAAAAGCAGATTTTCATAACTTGAAACAAAAATTACAAAATAGAAAGTACAAAATGCTGATTCTCATAATTTGAAAGAAAAAATACAAAATAAACTGTAAGAAGCAGACTTTCATATTTTAATTGAATAAATAAAAAATAGAATGTAAAATAGCCGATTTTCATATTTTGAAAGAAAAAAATACAAAATAGAAAGCAAAGATGCAGATTTTCATATTTTGAAAGAAAAAAATACAAAATATAATGGTAAAAAACAGATTTTCATATTTTGAAAGCAAAACATACGAAATAAAAAGTAAAAAAAAGCAGATTTTCATATTTTGATGGTAAAAAATACAAAATAGGGTGTAAAAAAGCAGATTCTTATGTTTTGAAAGACAAAAATACAAAATAGATTGTAAAAAAGCAGATTTTCATAATTTGAGAGAAGAAAATAATAGAAAGTAAAAAAAGCAGATTTTCATATTTTGAAAGAAAAAATACAAAATAGAATATAAAAAAAGCAGATTTTCATATTTTGAAACATGTAAAAAAGCAGATTTTCATATTTAATTTGAAAAAAATACAAAATTGAATGTAAAAAAGCAGATTTTCATATTTTAAAAGAAAAAATACAAAATAGAATGTAAAAAAGCAGATTTTCATATTTTGAAAGAAAAACTACAAAATAGAATGTCAAAAAAGCAGATATTCATATTTTGAAAGAAGAAAATACAAAATAGAATCTGAAAAAAGCACATTTTGATATTTTGAAAGAAAAAGATCCAAAAAAGTATGTAAAAAAAGCAGATTTTCATATTGTGAAAGAAAAAAATACAAAATAGAATGTAAAAAAAGGCAGATTTTCATATTTTGAAACATGTAAAAATGCAGATTTTCATATTTAAATTGAAAAAAATACAAAATTGAATATAAAAAAGCCGATAGCTAGTCAAAAAAGCAGATTTTTATATTTTGAAAAAGAAAAATACAAAATAGTATGTAAAAATGCAGATATTCATATTTGAAAAGAAAAAACACAAAAAAGTATGTAAGAACGAAGATTTTCATAGTGTGAAAGAAAAAATGCAAAATAGAATATAAAAACACATATTTTAAAAATTTGAAAAATGTAAAAAAGCAGATTCTCATATTTTGAAAGGAAAAATACAAAATAGAATGTAAAAAATGCAGATTATCATATTTTGAAAGAAAAAATACAAAATAGAATGTAAAAAAGATTTTCATATTTTAAAGAAAAAATACAAAATAGAAAATAAAAAAGCAGATTTTCATATTTTTAAAGCAAAAAATACGAAACAGAATGTAAAAAAGCAGATTTTCATATTTTGAGAGAAAAATTCCAAATAGAATTTAAGAAAGGCTGATTTCCAGATTTTGAAAGAAAAAAATACAAAATAGAATGTAAAAAAAGCAGCTTTTCATATTGTGAAAGAAAAGAATACAAAAGAGAATGTAAAAAAACAGATTTTCTTATTTTAATTGGAAAAAATGCAGAATTGAATGTAAAAAAAGGCGATTTTCATATTTTGAAAGAAAAAATAAAAATAGAAACTGAAAAAAGCAAATTTTCATATTTTGAAGAAAAATATTCAAAATAAAATATAAAAAAAGGAGAATTTCACATTTTGAAAGAAAAAATACAAAATAGAATGTAAAAAAGCAGATTTTCATATTTTAAAAGGAAGAAATACAAAATAGAATGCAAAAAAAACAGATTTTCATATTTTGAAAGAAAAAATACAAAATAGAAAGTCAAATAGCAGATATTCATATTTTGAAAGAAAAAATATTTTTCATATTGGGAAAGAAAACATACAAAAAAGTATGTACAAAAAGCAGATTTTCATATTGTGAAAGAAAAACTACAAAATAGAATGTAAAAAAAGAATATTTTCAGAATTCGAAAGATGTAAAAAAGGAGATTTTCATATTTTGAAAGAAAAAGATACAAAATAGAAAGTGAAAAAGGAGATTTTCATATTTTGAAAGAAAAAATACAAAATAGAATATACAAAAAGCAGATTTTCACATTTTAAAAAAAAAAATACGAAATAGAATGTAAAAAAGCAGATTTTCATATTTTGAAAGGAAAAAATAGAAAATAGAATGTAAAAATGCAGATTTTCATATTTTGAAAGAAAAAATACAAAATAGAATGTAAAAGCAGGTTTACATATTGGGAAAGAAAACATACAAAAAAGTATCTAAAAAAAGCAGATTTTCATATTGTGGAAGAAAAAAGTACAAAATAGAATGTAAAAAAGCAGATTTTAATATTTGGAAACAAAAAATACAAAACAGAATGTAAAAAAAGCAGATTTTAATATTTTGATCGATAAAACACTAAATAGAGTGTAAAAAATGCAGATTTTTCATTTTTTGAAAGAAAAAACTACAAATTTCAATGTAAAAATAGCAGATTTTCATATTTTCAAAGAAACAATACAAACTATAATGTAAAAAACGCAGATTTTAATATTTTGAAAGAAAAAATACAAAATAAAATGTAAATAGCAAAGACAAAAATAAAAAAATAGAATGGAAAAATCAGCTTTTCATATTTTGTGAGAAGAAAATACAAAATAAAATGTAAATAGCAGATTTTCATATTTTGAAAGATGAAAATAGCAGATTTTTATATTTTGAAAGATGAAAAAAACCAGATTTTCATATTTTGAAAGAAAAAAATACAAAATAGAATGTAAACAAATCAGATTTTCATATTTTGAAAGAAAAAAAACAAAATAGAAATGAAATAAAGCGAATTTTCATATTTTGTAAGAAAAAAATACAAAATAGAATGTAAAAAAACTGATTTTCATATTTTGAAAGAAAAATTAAAAATAGAATGTCAAAATGTAGATTTTCATATTTTCTAAAAAAATACAAAATATAATATAAAAACTGCAGATTTTCATATTTTGAAAAAAAAATACAATATAAAATGTAAAAAGCAGATTTTCATATTTTGAAAGAGAAAAATCCGAAATAGAAACTTAAATAGGCTGATTTTTATGTTTTGAAAAAAAAAAATACAAAATAGAATGCAAAAAAGCAGCTTTTCATATTCTGATAGAAGAAATACAAAATAGGATGTAAAAAAGCAGATTTTCATATTTTATAAGAAAAAAATACAAAATGGAATGTAATAAAAGCAGATTTTCATATTTTGAAAGAAAAAGTGACAAAAAGTATGTAAAAGAAGCAGATTTTCATATTTTGAAAGAAAAAATACAAAACAGAATGTAAAAAAAGGAGATTTTCATATTTTGAAAGAAAAAAATACGAAATATAATGTAAAAAAACAAATTTTCATATTTTGAAAGAAAAACATACAAAATAGAAAGAAAAAAAAGCAGATTTTCATATTTTGATGGAAGAAAATACAAAATAGAATGTAAAAAATGCAGATTTTCATATTTTGAAAGGAAAAAATACAAAATGGAATGTAAAAAAAGCAGATTTTCATATTTTGAAAGAAAAAATACTAAATAGGAAGTCAAAACAGCAGATATTCATATTTTGAAAGAAAAAATACAAAATAGAATGTAAAAAAAGCAGGTTTTCATATTGGGAAAGAAAACATACAAAAAAGTATCTAAAAAAAGCAGATTTTCATATTGTGAAAGAAAAAAGTACAAAATAGAATGTAAAAAAGCAGATTTTCATATTTGGAAACAAAAAAATACAAAATAGAATGTAAAAAAAGCAGATTATAATATTTTGATCGATAAAACACAAAATAGAGTGTAAAAGTAGCAGATTTTCATATTTTAAAATAAAAAATACAAACTATAATGTAAAAAACGCAGATTTTAATATTTTGAAAGAAAAAATACAAAATAAAATGTAAATAGCAGATTTTCATATTTTGAATGAAAAAAATACAAAATAGAAACTAAAAAATGCTGGTTTTCAAATATTGAAAGACAAAAATAAAAAATAGAATGGAAAAAGCAGATTTTCTTATTTTGAAAGAGAAAGAGAAAGATGCAAAATAGAGTGTAAAAAATGCAGATTTTCATATATTGAAAGAAAAAATACAAAATAGAAATGAAATAAACGAATTTTTATATTTTGTAAGACAAAAATACAAAATAGAATGTAAAAAGGCAGATTTTCATATTTTGAAAGAAAAAAAACAAAATAGAAAGTAAAAAAAGGCTGATTTTCATAATTTGAAATTAAAAATACAAAATAAAATGTAAAAAAAGCAGACTTTCATATTTTAATTGAAAAAATAAAAATAGAATGTAAAAAAGTCGATTTTCATATTTTGAAAGAAAAAATACAAAATAGAATGTAAAAAAAGCAGATATTCATATTTGAATGAAAGAATGAAAATAGGATGTAAAAAAGCAGATTTTCATATTTTGAAAGAAAAAATAAAAAATAGAATGTAAAAAACCAGATTTTTATATTTTGAATCAGAAAAATGGAATATAGAAATTAAAAAAGGCTGATTTTCATATTTTGATAGAAAAAAAATACAAAACAGAACGTAAACAAACACCTTTTCATATTTTGATAGAAGAAAATAAAAATTACAATCTAAAAAACAGATATTCATATTTTGAAAGAAAAAAATACAAAATAGAATGTAAAAAAGCCGATTTTCATATTTTGAAAGAAGAAAATTCAAAGTAGAAAATAAAAAAAGCAGATATTTCATATTCTGAAAGAAAAAGATACAATATAGAGTGTACAAAATGCAGATTTTCATATTTTGAAAGAATAAAATACAAAATAAAACCTAAAAATAACACATTTTCTTATTGTGAAAGAGGAAAAAAAGCAGATTTTCATATTTTGAAAGAATAAAACACAAAATAAGATGTAACAAAAGCAGATTTTCATATTTTGAATGAAAAAACACAATATAAAATGTAAAAAAAAGCAGGTTTTCATATTTGGAAACAAAAAAATACAAATTAGAATGTAAAAAGGCATATTTTCATATTTTGATAGACAAAAATACAAAATAGAATGTAAAAAAAACAGATTTTCATGATTTCAAAGAAAAAATGCAAAATAGAAAGACAAGAAAGCAGATATTCATATTTTGAAAGAAGAAAATGCAAAATGGAATGTAAAAGAAGCAGATTTTCATATTGTGTAAGAAAAAATACAAAATATAACGTAAAAAAAGCAGATTTTCAGAATTTGAAAGACGTAAAAAAGCAGATTTTCAGAATTTGAAAGACGTAAAAAAGCAGATTTTCATATTTTGAAAGAAAAAAATACAAAATAAAATGTAAAAAGTCAGATTTTCATATTTTGAAAGAAAAAAAACAAAATAGAAAGTAAAAAAGGCTGATTTTCATAATTTGAAATTAAAAATACAAAATAAAATGTAAAAAAAAGCAGACTTTCATATTTTAATTGAAAAAATAAAAATAGAATGTAAAAAAGTCGATTTTCATATTTTGAAAGAAAAAATACAAAATAGAATGTAAAAAAAGCAGATATTCATATTTGAATGAAAGAATGAAAATAGGATGTAAAAAAGCAGATTTTCATATTTTGAAAGAAAAAATAAAAAATAGAATGTAAAAAACCAGATTTTTATATTTTGAATCAGAAAAATGGAATATAGAAATTAAAAAAGGCTGATTTTCATATTTTGATAGAAAAAAAATACAAAACAGAACGTAAACAAACACCTTTTCATATTTTGATAGAAGAAAATAAAAATTACAATCTAAAAAACAGATATTCATATTTTGAAAGAAAAAAATACAAAATAGAATGTAAAAAAGCCGATTTTCATATTTTGAAAGAAGAAAATTCAAAGTAGAAAATAAAAAAAGCAGATATTTCATATTCTGAAAGAAAAAGATACAATATAGAGTGTACAAAATGCAGATTTTCATATTTTGAAAGAATAAAATACAAAATAAAACCTAAAAATAACACATTTTCTTATTGTGAAAGAGGAAAAAAAGCAGATTTTCATATTTTGAAAGAATAAAACACAAAATAAGATGTAACAAAAGCAGATTTTCATATTTTGAATGAAAAAACACAATATAAAATGTAAAAAAAGCAGGTTTTCATATTTGGAAACAAAAAAATACAAATTAGAATGTAAAAAGGCATATTTTCATATTTTTGATAGACAAAAATACAAAATAGAATGTAAAAAAAACAGATTTTCATGATTTCAAAGAAAAAATGCAAAATAGAAAGACAAGAAAGCAGATATTCATATTTTGAAAGAAGAAAATGCAAAATGGAATGTAAAAGAAGCAGATTTTCATATTGTGTAAGAAAAAATACAAAATATAACGTAAAAAAAGCAGATTTTCAGAATTTGAAAGACGTAAAAAAGCAGATTTTCAGAATTTGAAAGACGTAAAAAAGCAGATTTTCATATTTTGAAAGAAAAAAATACAAAATAAAATGTAAAAAGTCAGATTTTCATATTTTGAAAGAAAAAATACAAAGTAGAATGTAAAAAAAGCTGATTTTCATATTTCGAAAGAAAAAATACGAAATAGAAAGTAAAAAATGCAGATATTCATATTTTGAAAGAAAAACATTCAAAATAGAATGTAAAAAAGCAGATTTTCATATTGGGAAAAAAATACACAAAAGTATGTAAAAAAGCAGATTTTCATATTGTGAAAGAAAAAATACAAAATAGAATGTAAAAAAGCTTATATTCAGAATATGAAAGATGTAAAAAAGCAGATTTTCATATTTTGAAAGAAATAAATACGAAATAGAAAGTAAAAAAGCAGATTTTCATATTTTGAAAGCAAAACATTAAAAATAGAAAGTAATACAAGCAGATTTTCATATTTTGAAGGTAAAAAGTACAAATAGGGTGTAAAAAAAGCAGATTCTCATATTTTGAAAGACAAAAATACAAAATAGAATGTAAAAAAAAGCAGATTTTCTTAATTTGACAGAATAAAAATAGAAAGTAAAAAAAGCAGATTTTCATATTTTGAAAGAAAAAAGTAGAAAATAGAATGTAAAAAAGCAGCTTTTCATAATTTGAAAAAAAAATACAAAATAGAATGTAAAAAAATTAGATTTTAATAATTTGAAAGAAAAAAATAAAAAATAGATTTTAAAAAAAGCAAATTTTCATATTTTGAAAGAAACAAAAACAAAATAGAAAGTAAAAAAAGCAGATTTACACATTTGTAAAGCAAAAATTACAAAATTCAATGTAAAAATAGCAGATTTTTTTATTTTGAAAGAAAAAATACAAAATAGAATGAAAAAAGCAGATTTTCATATTTTGAAACATAAGAATACAAAATAGAATATAAAAATGCAGATTTGCATGTTTTGAAAGAAAAAATACAATATAGAAAGTCACAAAAGCAGATATTCATATTTTGAATGAAAAAATAGAAAATAGAATATAAAAAGGCAGATTTTCATATTTAAAAAACAATTGAACATAGAATTTAAAAAAGGCTGATTTTCATATTTTGAAAGAAAAAAATACAAAATAGAATGTAAAAAATGCTGCTTTTCATATTTTGATAGTAAAAATACAAAATAGAGTGTAAAAAATGCAGATTGTCATTTTTTGAAAGAAATAATACAAAAGATAATGTATGAAAAGATGATTTTCACATTTTGAAACTACAAAATTCAATGAAAAAATAGCAGATTTTCATATTTTGAAAGAAAAAATACAAAATAAAATATAAAAAAAAGCAGATTTTCATATTTTGAAAGAAAAAATACGAAATAAAATGTAAATAGCAGATTTTCATATTTTGAATGAAAAATATACAAAATAGAATTAAAAACGGCTGATTTTCATATATTGAAAGAAAACAATACAAAATAGAATGTAAAAAAGCAGCATTTCATATTTTGATAGAAGAAAATACAAAATAGAATGTGAAAAAGTAGATTTTCATATTTTGAAAGATGTAAAAAAGCAGATTTTCATATTTTGAAAGAAAAAATACAAAATAGTAAGTAAAAATAGCACATTTTGATATTTTGAAAGAAAAAGATACAACAAATGAAGATTTTCATATTTTGAAAGAAAAAAATACAAAATATAAAGAAAAGATGCAGATTTTCATATTTTGAAAGAAAAAAATACAAAATATATTGTTGAAAAAGAAGATTTTCATATTTTGAAAGCAAAACATACAAAATAGAAAGTAAAAAAAGCAGATTTTCATATTCTGATGGTAAAACTTACTAAATAGGGTGTAAAAAAAGCAGATTCTCATATTTTGAAAGACAAAAATACAAAATAGAATGTAAACAAAGCAGATTTTCATTATTTGACAGAAGAAAATAATAGAAAGTCAAAAAAGCAAATTTTCATATTTTGAAAGAAAAAATACAAAATAGAAAGTAAAAAAAACAGATTTTCACATTTTGAAAGAAAAAATACCAAATAGAAGGTAAAAAAAAGCAGGTTTACATATTGGGAAAGAAAACATACACAAAAGTATCTAAAATAAGCAGATTTTCATATTGTGAAAGAAAAAAGTACAAAATAGAATGTAAAAAATCAGATTTTAATATTTGGAAACAAAAAAATACAAAACAGAATGTAAAAAAAGCAGATTTTAATATTTTGATCGATAAAACACAAAATAGAGTGTAAAAAATGCAGATTTTCATTTTTTGAAAGAAAAAACTACAAATTTCAATGTAAAAATAGCAGATTTTCATATTTTAAAAGAAAAATTACAAAATATAATGTAAAAAAACGCAGATTTTAATATTTTGAAAGGAAAAATACAAAATAAAATGTAAATAGCAGATTTTCATATTTTGAATGAAAAAAATACAAAATAGAAACTAAAAAATGCTGGTTTTCAAATATTGAAAGACAAAAATAAAAAATACAATGGAAAAATCAGCTTTTCATATTTTGATAGAAGAAAATACAAAATAAAATGTAAAAAAGCAGATTTTCATATTTTGAAAGATGAAAAAAGCAGATTTTTTATTTAGAAAGATGTAAAAAAGCAGATTTTCATATTTTGAAAGAAAAAAATACAAAATAGAATGTAAACAAATCAGATTTTCATATTTTGAAAGAAAAAAACAAAAGAGAAATGAAATAAAGCGAATTTTCATATTTTGTAAGAAAAAAATACAAAATAGAATGTAAAAAACTGATTTTCATATTTTGAAAGAAAAATTCAAAATAGAATGTCAAAATGTAGATTTTCATATTTTCTAAAAAAATACAAAGTATAATGTAAAAACTACAGATTTTTATATTTCGAAAAAAGAAATACAATATAATTACATTTTATATATTAAAGCAGATTTTCATATTTTGAAAGAGAAAAATCCGAAATAGAAACTTAAATAGGCTGATTTGTATGTTTTGAAAAAAAAATACAAAATAGAATGCAAAAAAGCAGCTTTTCATATTCTGATAGAAGAAATACAAAATAGGATGTAAAAAAGCAGATTTTCATATTTTATAAGAAAAAAATACAAAATAGAATGTAATAAAAGCAGATTTTCATATTTTGAAAGAAAAAGTGACAAAAAGTATGTAAAAGAAGCAGATTTTCATATTTTGAAAGAAAAAATACAAAACAGAATGTAAAAAAAGGAGATTTTCATATTTTGAAAGAAAAAAATACGAAATATAATGTAAAAAAACAAATTTTCATATTTTGAAAGAAAAACATTCAAAATAGAAGGAAAAAAAAGCAGATTTTCATATTTTGAAAGAAAAAATACAAAATGGAATGTAAAAAAAGCAGATTTTCATATTTTGAAAGAAAAAATTCAAAATAGAAAGTCAAAACAGCAGATATTCATATTTTGAAAGAAAAAATACAAAACAGAATGTAAAAAAGAGATTTTCATATTTTGAAAGAAAAAATACGAAATATAATGTAAAAAAACAGATTTTCATATTTTGGAAGAAAAACATACAAAATAGAAGGAAAAAAAAGCAGATTTTCATATTTTGATGGAAGAAAATACAAAATAGAATGTAAAAAAAGCAGATTTTCATATTTTGAAAGGAAAAAATACAAAATGGAATGTAAAAAAAGCAGATTTTCATATTTTGAAAGAAAACATAGATAAAAGTATGTAAAAACAGCAGATTTTCATATTGTGAATGAAAAAATACAAAATAGAATGTAAAGAAAAATATTTTCAGAATTCGAAAGATGTAAAAAAGCAGATTTTCATATTTTGAAGGAAAAAGATACAAAATAGAAAGTAAAAAAGCAGATTTTCATATTTTGAAAGAAAAAATACAAAATAGAAAGTAAAAAAAGCAGATTTTCTCATATAAATTGGAAAATATGCAGAATTGAATGTAGAAAAAGCCGATTTTCATATTTTGAAAGAAAAAATACAAAATAGAAAGTGAAAAAAGCAAATTTTCATATTTTGAAAGAAAAAATACAAAATAGAATATAAAAAAGCAGATTTTCACATTTTGAAAAAAAAAATACGAAATATAATGTAAAAAAACAGATTTTCATATTTTGAAAGAAAAACATACAAAATAGAAGGAAAAAAAAGCAGATTTTCATATTTTGAAAGAAAAAATACAAAATGTTATGTAAAAAAAGCAGATTTTCATATTTTGAAAGAAAAAAATACAAAGTAGAAAGTCAAAACAGCAGATATTCATATTTTGAAAGAAAATATACAAAACAGAATGTAAAAAAAAGAGATTTTCATATTTTGAAAGAAAAAAATATGAAATATAATGTAAAAAAACAGATTTTCATATTTTGGAAGAAAAACATACAAAATAGAAAGAAAAAAAAGCAGCTTTTCATATTTTGATGGAAGAAAATACAAAATAGAATGTAAAAAATCAGATTTTCATATTTTATATAGGAAAAACTACAAAATAGAATGTAATAAAAGCAGATTTTCATATTTTGAAAGAAAAAGTGACAAAAAGTATGTAAAAGAAGCAGATTTTCATATTTTGAAAGAAAAACATACAAAATAAAAAGAAAAAAAGGAGATTTTCATATTTTGATTCAAGAAAATACAAAATAGAATGTAAAAAAAGCAGATTTTCATATTTTGAAAGAGAAAGATACAAAATAGAAAGTAAAAAAGCAGATTTTCATATTTGGAAAGGAAAAAATACAAAATGGAATGTAAAAAAAGCTGATTTTCATATTTTGAAAGAGAAAGATACAAAATAGAATTTAAAAAAAGCAGATTTTCATATTTTGAAAGGAAAAAAGACAAAATAGAATGTAAAAAAAGCAGATTTTCTCATATAAATTGGAAAAAATGCAGAATTGAATGTAAAAAAAGCCGATTTTCATATTTTGAAAGAAAAAATACAAAATAGAAAGTGAAAAAAGCAAATTTTCATATTATGAAAGAAAAAATACAATATAGAATATAAAAAAGCAGATTTTCACATTTTGAAAAAAAAATACGTAATAGAATGTAAAAAAGCAGATTTTCATATTTTGAAAGGAAAAAATACAAAATAGAATGTAAAAAAACAGATTTTCATATTTTGAAAGAAAAAAGTACAAAATAGAATGTAAAAAAGCAGATTTTAATATTTGGAAACAAAAAATACAAAACAGAATGTAAAAAAGCAGATTTTAATATTTTGATCGGTAAAACACAAAATAAAGTGTAAAAAATGCAGATTTTCATTTTTTGAAAGAAAAAATACAAACTATAATGTAAAAAACGCAGATTTTAATATTTTGAAAGAAAAAATACAAAATAAAATGTAAATAGCAGATTTTCATATTTTGAATGAAAAAAATACAAAATAGAAACTCAAAAATGCTGGTTTTCAAATATTGAAAGACAAAAATAGAATGGAAAAATCAGCTTTTCATATTTTGATAGAAAAAAATACAAAATAAAATGTAAATAGCAGATTTTCATATTTTGAAAGATGAAAAAAGCAGATTTTTATATTTAGAAAGATGTAAAAAAGCAGATTTTCATATTGGGAAGGAAAACATACAAAAAGTATGTAAAAAAAGCAGATTTTCATATTGTGAAAGAAAAAAGTACAAAATAGAATGTAAAAAAGCAGATTTTAATATTTGGAAACAAAAAAATACAAAACAGAATGTAAAAAAAGCAGATTTTAATATTTTGAAAGATGAAAAAAGCAGATTTTCATATTTTGAAAGAAAAAATACAAAATAGAACGTAAACAAATCACATTTTCAAATTTTGAAAAGAAAAAAAACAAAATATAAATGAAATAAAGCGAATTTTCATATTTTGTAAGAAAAAAATACAAAATAGAATGTAAAAAAACTGATTTTCATATTTTGAAAGAAAAATTCAAAATAGAATGTCAAAATGTAGATTTTCATATTTTCTAAAAAAATACAAAATATAATGTAAAAACTGCAGATTTTCATATTGTGATAGACTAAAATACAAAATAGAGTGTAAAAAATGCAGATTTTCATTTTTTGAAAGAAAAAACTACAAAATTCAATGTAAAAATAGCAGATTTTCATATTTTGAAAAGAAAAAATACAAAATAGAATGTAAAAAATACAGATTTACATATATTGAATGAAAAATTACAAAATGGAAAATAAAAAAGGAGATTTTCATATTTTGAACGAAAAAAATACAAAATAGAATTTTAAAAAGCAGATTTTCATATTTTGAAAGAAAAATTCCAAGTAGAATTTAAAAAAGGCTGAGTTTCATATTTTGAAAAAGAAAATACAACATAGAATGTAAAAAAGCAGATTTTCATATTTTGAAAGAAAAAATACAAAATAGAATGTAAAATAAACAGATTTCCATATTTAAATTGAAAAATAGAATGTAAAAAAACCCATATTCATATTTTGATAGAAAAAAATACAAATTAGAAAGTAAAAAAAGCAAATTTTCATATTTTGAAAGAAAAAATACAAAATAGAAAGTAAAAAAAGCAGATTTTCACATATTGAAAGAAAAATACACGATAGAAGGGAAAAAAAGCAGATTTTCATATTTTGAAAGGAAAAAATCCAAAATAGAATGTAAAAAAAGCAGATCTTCATATTTTGAAAGAAAAAATACAAAATAGAAAGTTAAAAATGCAGATTTTCATATATTAAAAGATAAAATACAAAATAGAAACTAAAAGATCATATTTTTACAGAAAAAATATAAAATAGAATGTAGAAAAGCAGATTTTCATGTTTTGAAAAAAAATTCAACATAGAATTTAAAAAAGAATGATTTTCATATTTTGAAAAAAAAATACAAAATATAATGTAAAAAAAAGCAGATTTTCATATTTTGAAAGAAAAATTACAAAATAGAATATAAAAAAAGCAGACTCATATTTTGAAACAAAAATTACAAAATATACAAGAAAAAGAGCAGATTTTCATATTTTGAAAGCAAAAATACAAAATAGAAGTTAAAAAAAGCAGATTTTCAGAATTTCAAAGATGTAAAAAAGCAGATTTTCATATTTTGAAAGAAAAAAATACGAAATAGAAAGTAAAAAGCAGATTTGCATATTTTGAAAGGAAAAAAAATAGAATGTAAAAAATGCAGATTTTCATATTGTGATAGACTAAAATACAAAATAGAGTGTAAAAAATGCAGATTTTCATTTTTTGAAAGAAAAAACTACAAAATTAAATGTAAAAATAGCAGATTTTCATATTTTGAAAAGAAAAAATACAAAATAGAATGTAAAAAATACAGATTTACATATTTTGAAAGAAAAAAATCAAAATAGAAAATAAAAAAAGGAGATTTTCATATTTTGAAAGCAAAAAATACGAAACAGAATTTAAAAAAGCAGATTTTCATATTTTGAGAGAAAAAATTCCAATTAGAATTCCAAAAAGGCTGATTTTCATATTTTGAAAAAGAAAATAAAAAATAGAATGTGAAAATGCAGATTTTCATATTTTGAAAGATAAAATACAAAATAGAATGTATAAAGTCAGATTTTCAGATTTTGAAAGAAAAAATATAAAATAGAATGTAAAATAAACAGATTTCCATATTTAAATTGAAAAATTGAAAAACAGAATGTAAAAAAAGATTTTCATATTTTGATAGAAAAAAATACAAAATAGAAAGTCAAAAAAGCAAATTTTCATATTTTGAAAGAAAAAATACAAAATAGAAAGTAAAAAAAGCAGATTTTCACATATTGAAAGAAAAAATACAAGATAGAAGGTAAAAAAAGCAGATTTTCATATTTTGAAAGGAAAAAATACAAAATAGAATGTAAAAAAAGCAGATTTTCATATTTTGAAAGAAAAAATACAAAATAGAATGTTAAAAAAGCAGATTTTCATATTTTGAAAGAAAAATTACAGAATAGAATATAAAAAAAGCAGACTCATATTTTGAAACAAAAATTAGAAAATAGACAAGAAAAAGAGCAGATTTTCATATTTTGAAAGCAAAAATACAAAATAGAAGTTAAAAAAAGCAGATTTTCATATTTTGATAGAAAAAAATTCAAAATAGTATGTAAAAAAGCAGATTTTCATTTTTGAAAGGAAAAAATACAAATTAGAATGTAAAAAAAAAACAGATTTTCATATTTTGAGAGAAAAAATACAACATAGAATGTAAAAAATCAGATTTTCATATTTTGAAAGACAAAAATACAAAATAGAAT